>SJYV01036886.1:13666-55318 GCA_006410875.1 Neotragus pygmaeus | reverse complement strand
TATATAAAATTAGACAGCAGTGGAAATTTACGGTATTAATGGCACATTTTATGCCACCCGT
This sequence comes from Neotragus pygmaeus, assembly GCA_006410875.1. Lineage (NCBI taxonomy): Eukaryota > Metazoa > Chordata > Mammalia > Artiodactyla > Bovidae > Neotragus > Neotragus pygmaeus. Next base: position 55,257 of record SJYV01036886.1, on the reverse strand, counting down.
CTGGTCTTTCATTCATTCAATTGGCACATTAAGTGCCTACTATGTGCTAGGTCCAGTTCCCTTCATAGTGAGGAGGGGCTTCTACGCCAGGAAGAGGAGATCTTACAGCTGAGCCTTCAGGCCTCACTCTTACCTCATCGTTATCTCCTCAGGTTCACTCTAAGGTGTATATTTCTTAAAGCAATTGCACTGAAAATTATCTTGTTTTATACAGGAAAACCATGATGCTGGGCCTCTGGCAGCAGCATCTGCTTTCCTGAAAACAACTGTTCCATGACAGTCTGACTCTAGTCAGGAAGAAGCAGCCGGCAAAAAAAGAGAGGAATTCCTGCAAGTGGTAGGGACTCAATTGAAAACACAGATGTTTCAGTGATATCATTTGGAAAGAGAGAAGGCACAAAGGTACTCAAGAAAAGCACAGAAAAAGAGCAGGGGTTCCTATTTAAATACCATTTTAACATCATCTTCTTTGGTGGTAATTTTTGTCTATTATGAACTCTCTCTGAAATAAGCACAGGGAAATGAGCAGAGGCAGCATCACGCAGAAGCAAAGCGTCTAACCTGACTGGCTGGTGACTCAGCGCCAAGACTGCTCTGGGCCCTGANTCCTATTTAAATACCATTTTAACATCATCTTCTTTGGTGGTAATTTTTGTCTATTATGAACTCTCTCTGAAATAAGCACAGGGAAATGAGCAGAGGCAGCATCACGCAGAAGCAAAGCGTCTAACCTGACTGGCTGGTGACTCAGCGCCAAGACTGCTCTGGGCCCTGAGACGCTGGAATAACATCCCCTGATAAAGACATCAGATCCCACAGTGGTCAGTACTGACCAGGATAAGAGATCCGTCCCTGGTTTTTCTGTGGTTCCATGTTTTTCATGGCGGTGGTGGTTTAGTTGCTGTCATTTCTTTTTTTTCTTTTTTACTTTATTTTACTTTACAATACTGTATTTGTTTTGCCATACGTCAACATGAATCCACCATGGGTGTGTACGNGGTTCCATGTTTTTCATGGTGGTGGTGGTTTAGTTGCTGTCATTTCTTTTCTTTCTTTCTTTTTTTTTTACTTTATTTTACTTTACAATACTGTATTGGTTTTGCCATACGTCAACATGAATCCATCATGGGCGTGTACATGTGTTCCCAATCCTGAACCCCGCTCCCACCTCCCACCCCATACCATCTTTCTGGGTCATCCCAGTGCACCAGCCCCAAACATCCTGTATCCCGCATCAAACCTAGACTGGCGATTTGTTTCTTACTCTTGCAACTCCATGAACTGTTACCCTCCAGGTTCCTCTGTCCATGGAATTTTCCAGGCAAGAGGACTGGAGTGGGTTGCCATTTTCTTCTCCAGGGAATCTTCCCGACCCAGGGATTGAACTCCCGTCTACTATATTGCAGGCAGTTTCCTGCACTGCAGGCAGATTTTTAACCATCTGAGCCACCAAGGAAGCCCTCCATGTTCTTCATATAAATCTACATGAAAAAGTCAAAAGGCATTTCAGGAGTCAGGAGTCATAACAGAAGTGCCAGAGAGCATCAGGGATTACTTTCAATCCCTTCAATCCCTAAAGCATGTCTAGCAGTGTGTGTGAGAGCCCACCTCTCCATGGGCAAGTGGACCAGGCTTTGCAAAGGATATGACAGAAGGCAGCAAGCTAGCCAATCAGATCTGGTGGCCAGTGTCGTTGTTTATTCTTCTGCTCACATGGTTATCTGACTACATGCCCTGCTTCCCCCCTCCACAATCAGTAGTAGTTTGAAGGTCCATTGATGTAGTTCTTCCTACAGAAGACATATGGCTTTTTAATATAGAATGTATGTGTGGTCAACAGCCTACATATCTAGTAAGCTCAGTCTCAGAGAATCCAGGATGCCTTAGAAATGTCAAATAGGATTAGAAGTGAGCCTTGCCTGTGTCCATGGGCATTTTCCTGATACTCTACAATTTCAGAGAAACCAAAGCATTTTGTATGCTGTGGTGCTATAACAACAAAAGATGAGGAGCTGAAAGATCTACAGCTTCAGAAGTTCATGTCAGGGGAAGGGACCCGAGAGAACATTCAGTGGTTTTCAAACCATGTTTCACAGAACCTGCAGTTCTGTGTATTTGCCATAATTCTTTCATTCTACAGTGGCATAAAAACTGTTCAAACTGTCTGGGAAAATCTCGAGTTTATATTAGCATCAGGCATGCTTGGATCCAGATGCTTAAATAGTGTTATCAATTCACTCCCTCCCCGCTCCCATTAACTTTGTCTCTTATTTCCTGTCTCCTGTTTTAGAGCTTAATTCTCAGTCAGACTCTCTCCCATAAAGTAGCAAAGACAGCTAGCAGCAGCTTCAGGACAAAGAGCATCCTCCTTCCTCATATTTTCAGGAAAAAAAAAATTTTAGAATTAAATCTCCTTGACCCTGAATGAGTCATGTTCTCATCTCCGAGGCAATCATTGGTGATTCTGCTTCACCAGATCTGGTCACGTTCCCATCTGTGGTGCTGGGGAATCCCCTGCGAGTCAAACAGACCTGGCGGGAGAGACAGATTGAGAGGGAAAGAGGGAGAGACGGGTACAAAATCTGAGTAATTCCCCCAGAAAAGAGGTAGATTCTGTTTACAGAAGAGATTTTGGAAGATTAAAAATAGCAGATGGCCACCAGCTCCACAACACTGTCTCAGGATCAACCCAGGCAGTGACAGGGAGGGGAGGGGAGGGGGTAGATCTCTAGTCCTTTTAGACCTGCTTCAAAAGAGCATCTCTGTTTATTTCCTCCACCTCCGAGATGTAATTGACATATGTGCGTGTGTGTGCTAAGTCGCTTCAGTCGTGTCCGACTCTCCAACCCTATGGACTGTAGCCCGCCAGGTTTCTCTGTCCAGGGGATTATCTAGGCAAGAGTACTGGAGTGGGTTGCCAAGCCCTGCTTCAGAGGATCTTCCCGAGCCAGTGATTGAACGCTTATGTCTCCTGCATTGCCTGGCACATTCTTTACCTCTTCTGCCACCTGGGAAGCCCATAATTGACATATGATATTATGTAAATTTAAGGTGATTTGATACACTTATGTATTGCAAAGTGATTACCACCATAGTGTTAGCTAACACCCCTATCACTCTCACCTCACAGAACTACCATTTCTTTTCTGTGAGGAGAACATTGAAGATACAATCTCTTATCAACTTTCCAGTATACAATACAGTATTATGGACTATAATCAGCATGCTGTACATTATATCCCCAGAACTTATCTTCTAACTGAAAGTTTGCATTCTTTGATCAACATCTCTCCTAGTACCCTCTCCCCTAAAGTCCCTGGGAACCATGATTCTATTCTCTGCTTCTAGGCGTTCAGCTTTTTTAGATCCCATGTATAAATTACATCATATAGTATCTTCATTTGTCTGACTTATTTTACTTAGTATCATGCCTTCTGGGTCCATCCATATTGCTGCCAATGGCAGGATATCTTTCTTTCTCACAGCTGAATAATATTCCATTGTAGGTCTTTTTCATCCACTGATGGACACTTAGATTGTTTCCATATCTGGGCTTTGTGAAGAATGTGGCAGTGAACACGGAAGTACATAGTATATATATCTCTTCAAGATCCTCTTTTCATTTCCTTCAGATAGATACCTAGAAGTGGGATTGTTGGATCATGTAGTAATTCTATTTTTTAATTTTTTGAGTAATATCTATACTGTTTTCTATAGTGGCTTCACAAATTTACATTCAGTTTTGTATAGACTAGTATTCTGTGTTAGATGTAATTTGAAGAAAATGATTTATATAATTTGCTGCTAAACCAGAATGTTTAGAAACAACAACTTTATTTAAACTTTCCCAGTTTGTTAGCTGAGTCTCAGAGATGTTATGTCATTTGTCTCAGAGTTACACAGCTAGCTGGTGGGAAAATTATGATACCATTACGTCAGAGATAGCATACTAACATATCCAAAAACCTTGTGTGTCGAAGATCTTGTTCAAGATACTGCATAAAATTACAAAGATAAATAGCTCACAGAGTCCACAATAATTTAAGAAAGATATGATGAACACACATAAAGAGAATTCACAGGAAGAAAAATATATGGCAGTCTGTATTTTCCAAAAATGTTGCAGCAGTATGTCTGGTCTCATATTCTCTTCCAGAACATTTTTTGCTCCTCAAGGAATGGAGTCTATTTCCCATCCCTTTAAACCCTGGGCAGGCTTGTGTGTGTGTGTGTGTGTGTGTGTGTGTGTGTGTGTGTGTGCGCGCGCACGCGCGCGTGCTCAGTCGCTCAGTCACATCCAACTCTTTGCGACCCCATGGACTATCGCCCGTCAGGCTCCTCTGTCTATGGGATTCTCCAGGCAAGAATACTTGTGTGGTTAGCGGTGCCCTGCTCCAGGGGATCTTCCTGACCCAGGGACTGAACCCACATCTCCTGGGTCTTTGGCATTGCAGGCAGATTCTTTACCACTAGTCCTACCTGGGAAGCCCCAGGCAGGCTTGTGAGGCTCCAACAAGTTGAATGCAGCAGAACTTTTGAAGTTATGTTAAAAAGGCAATATATGTCCCACCTGACTGGCTCTGTCAATATATTCAGGTGGGGACTTCAGCTAGGTTGTGGTGAGAAAGCCCCAACCATCTTGGGCAGAGAACCCACATGGAGAGGCCAAGACAAGAGAACTGAGCTCCCATGCTGATGGTCAGAATCAACTGCCAGATGCAAGAGTGAATGAATCCAGCTCCTGGTTTAGAGGCTTTGATCTAAGGCCCCAGACAGTGTGGAGCAGAGCAAAGCCCTCCCAACTGTGTCCCTCCACATGCCTGACCCACAGATCTGAGAGCGTGATAAATGGTTGTTCTGTGCCAGAGAAACTGGCACAGCCTGACTTTGTCCGAATTTTCATAAATGGTGTGATGAGTAGTAGAAACTATTGCTGTGAATTGCCCAAATGTTTTTCTCCCACCCCCTTCCTTAGCCAAAATCACTGCAGATGGTGATTGCAGCCATGAAACTAAAAGTCGCTTACTCCTTGGAAGGAAAGTTGTGACCAACCTAGACAGCATATTAAAAAACAGAGACATTATTTTGTCAACAAAGGTCCATCTAGTCAGGCTATGGTTTTCCCATTAGTCATGTATGGATGTGAAAGTTGGACTATAAAGAAAGCTGAGTGCCGAAGAATTGATGTTTTTGAACTGTTGTGTTGGAGAAGACTCTTGAGAGTCCCTTGGACTGCAGGGAGATCCAACCAATCCATCTTAAAGGAGATCAGTCCTAGGTGTTCATTGGAAGGACTGATGCTGAAGCTAAAACTCCAATACTTTTGCCACCTGATGTGACGAGCTGACTCATTGGGAAAGGCCTTGATGCTGGGAAAGACTGAAGGCAGGAGGAGAAAGGGACGATAGAGGATGAGATGCCTGGATGGCATCACCAACTTGATGGACATGAGCTTGAGTGAACTCTGGGAGTTGGTGATGGACAGGGAGGCCTGGCGTGCGGCAATTCATGGGGTCGCAAAGAGTNAGGGACGATAGAGGATGAGATGCCTGGATGGCATCACCAACTTGATGGACATGAGCTTGAGTGAACTCTGGGAGTTGGTGATGGACAGGGAGGCCTGGCGTGCGGCAATTCATGGGGTCGCAAAGAGTTGGACTCAACTGAGCAATTGAACTGAACTTAACTTCCTTAGGTTACAAACCAGACTCCTTGGTCTGGTGGATCACCGTACTCCATTCCTCTGGACTTTGAGACTAAGGCAAGGACAAGCACATGGACCTAGAAGGGCCAATCAAGGCCTTTCTGGGTTGATAAATGGACAGTGAGAGAGAGAAGCATTTCAGATGGCTAAGGTTTGGGATTGGGGGAGTGGAGGGGAATGCAAGATAAAATATTGAGGAAGAGAATTCCAGCTGCATCAAGTCCCTTATTAGGCCCTAGTTTCTGGGCAATCAATCCCTTCAAACGTGGGCCACCCCAGCGTTCTTCCCAACCACTCAACCCTCTTTTGTATTATTATTTTCCTCTTTTGTATAGTCATATTGGATTTCTCTTTCCTCCAAGAGCTCTGCCTAATTTAAAACGCTCTGAGGAGGCTATCGCATTGGAACTGCATCTTGGAAGGTGGTAGGAACTGAAATCCTGAGATGAAGAAGGGGCTTTAGAATGGGGGGACAGTGTCCACAGAGGCCAGAAGTCCAGCAGCTGAAAGTACTGGTCTTTAGTCACCCAGTCCTGGGTCCAAACACCATGCAACGCCATACGCACCTAGAGAACTTGGGCTTGGCCTCATTTAGCCGCAAGTTCCTCCTCTGTGGAGTAAAGACAGTAGCACCTAGGACGTGGCGTTGTTGTTAGCACTGAGTGACACTCGTCACCCACAGTAGCCCAGTGCCTGGTGCAGGTTAAGGTCTAGTTGGGGGCAACTGTGACGGGACAGCGTGAACTGTGGGTGAGAAGCAGCACATGGCAGGAGCATGGCTCAGATGAATTGGAGTGCGTGGCTGGAGCCGGATTGTGGAGGCTGGGCAAGCAGGAGCAATGGCTGTTTGGAATGGTTAGAGATGTGACTGTGTGCATCTCCTGTAAATAAACCACACGTTGATAAGAGGAATTCCATTTCATTATGGCATTAGCAGTATAACTTCATGCATGTACATATCTGGATTTGATTGTGAGTTTGGCTGTAAGCACACATGGACTCATACATCAGGTGTTCCTTAGCCCTCTGCACCCACAAGCACAGTCTCTGCTGTTACTCCCTGGGGTCTGGCCTGGATGCATATATCGGTTCCTTTTTATTGCTGTGAAGAGTTGACTCATGCACAAACATTAGTGAGCAAGCATAGAGTTTATCAAGATTTTTGTGGTGGACAATTCCACGCTCTGAGAGCTCGCCTCAGATTCCCCTTGTACAATCTTGTGCATCCCCGCTTGCCCCTTCAGCTTCTGACACTCAGCACGTGTTCTTGAGACTATGCTGCGGGGACTCAAGTAGACTGTCCTAGGGCTTCAGGCACTACTTTCCCTCCAAAATAGATCCCAGAGCATTTGGGGCTTGATTCCCTTGCCCCATCATACCCTTGACCATGACTGACAAGTGCAGGAGTGTGGAAGCCCAGCTCCCTGCCTCTGGTGGGACGACCCTGAGCTGTACTTTCACTTGATGGGCCTCATCCGGCTCACACTATAGTTCAACTTTTCCCCTCTCATTTCCCTGCTTCCTTACTGGTTACTAAACAAAACCCCTGTACACCAATCTAGTCTCAGGGTCTGCTTCTGGGAAGTAGTTTTCTAGGGTAGTTGGAAGGAATTTACTGTCATCTCCTACAGCAAATAACTTTAAAATCCCCCATAGACATTGTAGCTCTCCTCTGCTAAGAAATCAGTGTTTTCTTCTTTCCTTTCTCGCATACAAAGCCTCATGCTATTAATTCATTCCTCTCTCCCCGAATCCTCCATCCCCAGTTTCAAATTCTCACCTCTGTTTTGCAGAACCAGTCTACCTCAGCCAACTACCCGAAGTTATTTACCAAACCATCAGGGTGCAACCATATTAAAACCCTGAAATCAGCAAACTCATCTCTTCTTAGAAAGCAATTTAGGGAACTTTTTTTTTTAGCCTTAAAAGCCTGTCTCTGGGGACCTCACCTTTACTCCAGTTGACCTATCAGTATATCAAATACTGTGCTCCCTCTGAGAGGAACCAACTTACTGCTGGGCTAGTATTTTTGCCCACTCACTTTCTAGTCTATCTGTATTGTACATGCATATGGATGGATCAACATGTATGTATATATGTATGTGTCTGTCTTGGAGTTTCCCTTGTGGCTCAGCGGTAAAAAATAAATCCAACAGTGCAAGAGACAAAGGTTCGATCTCTGGGTCAGGAAGACCCCCTGGTGAAGGAAATGGCAACTCACTCCAGTATTCTTGCCTGGGAAATCCCATGGACAGAGGAGCCTGGAGGACCACAGTCCATGGGGTTGCAAAAGAGTCAGTTATGACTGGGCGACTGAACACCAACAATTGACCCCATGCACTGAAGCCCTCCAGGCTCCTCTGTCCATGGGATTCTTTACCACTGAGCCAGCAGGGAAGACCATCCATCTAAATCGAATGGTATAAATAAAGACGTAAACATAGAGAATGGATTTGTGGGTGCAGGCAGAGGGAAGGAGAGGCTGGGATGAATTGAGAGAGGATCATTGACATACACATATACTACCAAGTATAAAATAGCTAGTGGGAAACTCCTGTATAGCACAAGGAGCTCAGCCTGGTGTTCAAGGATGACCTAGACTGGTGGGGATGGGGGTAGGGGATGGGAGGGATGCTGAAGATGGGAAATATCTATACTTATAGTTGATTCATGCTGTTGTACAGCAAAATCCAACACAAGACTGTAAAGCAATTATACTCCAATTTAAAAAAAATCACCTTTCCTTACTAGTCTGGGACAAGTATTTCCAAACATTTGATTTCTTCACACTTAAAAAAAAAAGGCAGTGGGATGATTTAAAAGCTAAAAAGCCCTTTCTAGGGGTGCGGGGCAGAGAAGAACTTTAAGAGCAGGAAAGTAAGGACTGGGCAGAAGGGGCTGGTATGGAGTTTAGAAAGTTCCTTTGTCTCCAGGCACCAAAGCTCGGATGCGCCTGGATTCCCTCTCCATCTAGGCCTGGTTTGTTTTTACTGCCCTGGAAGTTTGCTGAGAGCAACTTGACCTACACCAATGCCTCACATTTCTAAGCCCTTTCAGGGGAAGCCGCTGGCTGCTGGTACAAACTAATGAGTATTTTCTGACACAAAGCCTCCAGTTGAGATTATGAAGTAATTTATGAGGTTCCTACTGAAGTGAGCACACACAGTTCCTGCTCAGAACAGACTAATTAAAAGCTTTCCTACCATACAATTTCAATAGTGTTAAAGAAAAAAAAAAAAGAATGATGCCGCTATGGTAATTTTTCATAGAAAGGAAATGACAATGATTTCTAAAAAAAAAAAAAAAAAACTGTGGAGGCCTTGTGTTGCTTAAATAGACAAAACCAGCATCTGTTTTGGTTTTGTCTGTTTGGTGTGTAACTTGGAGCATGATTTGCTTTATGAAAAATAGATCAAATTTCCCACCTCTAACTCTGGTGTGATGTTTCCCCTGAGTTCAATTGAGAAGGAGAGTAAGAATCAGTATTACCAGTTGTAGGGAAGAACTGGATTTAAAACTATTTTTATTTTGGGGGTGGTGTGCCATATATCGGAGAAGGCAATGGCGCCCCACTCCAGTATTCTTGCCTGGAAAATCCCATGGATGGAGGAGCCTGGTGGGCTGCAGTCCATGGGGNTTTAGGCCGCAGCTGAGCCGCCCGTGGCCCCCGGGGCTGCGGGAGCTGTTGACTGCATCCCGCAGGCGGGCCTGGGCAGGGCGGAGAGTGTTCATCCGGCCGCCAAGAGCGGGGCTGTGTCCCTGCCTGCGGCTAGAGTGGCACCCTCGCGTCCACCTGGACCTGCTTCCAGGCTTCGTGCCTCGCAGCTGCTCGCCACCTACCCCGCGCCCGCCTCTGCGCCAGGAAAGGCGCGGGAAGCCACGTGACACGAGTGCAGTGGGTCCAGATCACCAGGACCTGGCCCACCGGGCTTCTCCCCACTCACAGAGGCTTTTCCCGGCGGGTCCTCGGGACACTGGCTTCCAGAGGGCCCGGTGCACCCATAGGCCCAGCGCGGTCTGGTCCAAGCTCCCAGGGATCCAGGCCTCCACGCGCATCTCGTGAACGGATGGTGTCCAAACTTCACTTTGCACACTTAAGAAGCAGAGCTAACGGTGCCCACTCCACACTTTTGGTGGATGGAGTAAAAGGACCAAGTACAGAAAAAGTTTTTCTGCAGTAGAATGCTATAGAAATGTAAGCAATTATCGTCATCTGGCCAGTGAGTAAGTGGACAAACTTCTCTCCAGCCCAAGATGCCACACACGTGTTGTGTTGGCGCAGAGGAGTGCACTGCTCCGTTGGCTTTGATTCCCTGGCAAAACTTCACGTTCCTTTGAATGGAAACAAATCCTCTGTTTCCTTTCTGTACCCCAAGGCCCACAGTAGCCTTCAATAAGTGTTTGTAGATTGAATACGTTGCTACAGTTAGTTACCCATACACATGACACTGAGAATGCCCAGTGCAGTACTAGGTAGTTGTGAAAAATACTTTAAAAATATCTTCCCAAGTATCAACCTCAAGGTTGTCATGGCTGGAATAGAAACTGCAATAATAACTTACTTTTAATAATTTACAAATGATATACCCTATCCTATTTGAGGACTTTCTGGGTGGCGCTATTGGTAAAGAACCTGACTGCCAATGCAGGAGACATAAGCGATGCCGGTTTGATCCCTGGGTCAGGAAAATTCTCTGGAAAGGGGAATGACAACCCACTCCAGTATTCTTGCCTAGAGAATCCGATGGATGGAGAATTCTCCAGGGCTACAGTCCATGAGGTCACAAAGAGCTGGACACGACCGAAGCAGCTTAGCATGCACGTACACATTATACCTGAAACTCAAGGTGAGCCTGCATTTCCCAAACCTACCTGTCAGCTGTGATCTGGAACCACAACACTCCCTGAACTTCACTCACAAGCTCCCTCTTAGATGGAAGTCACCTGTTTGGCTAACTGGACCCCACCTCCCTGAGGGCACCTCTTACTTTCTTAGTAGCCCAGAGCTTAGCACACAGGGGATCCTCCGTCTACCATCCTTAAGCTGACTTATTGCTGCTTCTTTGTAAGGCCTCACACATTCATCCTTTTCCCTCTTTCTCTCTTTACCCCATCACCTCAACCACAGTGCAGGCCCTCCGCACCTTTCGCCTGAATGCCCTGCCTTTTCAAATCTCCCTCCCCGCTACCCTGTCCAGCCCATCTGTCTTCCTCCTGCCTTACATCGTGGTCACTGACCAGTGAAAAGATTTACAAGGATTCTTAACTGTGAAGAATGGCTTCTCCATCCTTTAAATTAGCAGTCAGGGATTTCCATGTTTGGGCTCCACCCACATCTTCAGCCTTATCTTTCCTCTCTCTACACCGACCACTTCATATTCCGGCCAAACTGGTCTGCATGCCTTACCTCCAGTGTGCCCTGAACTTGCCCTTCCTCTGCTCCCCGAGCTTCCTCTTCATGCTCCCCTCTTCCCCTCACCTGACTCCTTCGCACACCAGAAGCCACAGCTCTCACGAGTCTCCCTAAGGTCTGAGGCCTTCTTAAGACAAGGACAGCACTCGCCACATTCTCCCTCCTGCCCTGTTTCTGTGAGTTAGCTTTCTTCCTCAAGGAGTTAAAAGGAGTTCTGCTTTCAAGAAGTGGCACATTTTGCTCAAATGTACACCTTTGATAGTATCGAACGTTCACATGAACGTTCAGTGTTTTCTGAGAGGAATTTAATCTGCCAGCCCAGGAACTCCTTTGTTTTCTTCTGGCTTCCCTTTCTGCTTGAGACAGTAGCACATTACTTCGTTCAGTCATTTTGCACCATCTCACATGTGTGTGGCTGAGTTTCCCCTGAGCCCCCTAACTCTCCATGCACACACACGGCCGCTGGCATTGCACATTCTGGCCTTGGATGCGAAATTGCTGCTCACTAGCTGTATACCCTTGGAAAAGTTACTTGACCTTCCCAAACTTCTGCTTCTTCAACTGTGAAAGGTGTTGTTCCATTGGTCGTTGTTCAGTAAGATAAGGGATGCAAAGAGCTCAGCCCAATGTCTGGCACACAGTCAGTGCTCACTAAATGGCAGCCTTTTGCAGGCACACAGTGCCAAGCATCAGAGATCTGTGATAACCCAAATGGTGCTTGACAGTGAGGAGCCCTGAACGGCTGCACTGTGGCTATTGAGTGCATTTTACTCTTTTTGTTTTAACTTTTTGGCATGTGAGGTCTTAGTTCATCGACTAGGGATGGAACCCACACCCCCTCAGTGGAAGTGTGGAATCTTAACCATTGGACTGCCAGGGAAGTCCCACATGCGTGTGTTCTCAGTTGCTCAATCTGACCCTTTGGAACCCTATGGACAGTAGCCCGCAGGATGCTCTCTTCATGGGATTCTCCAGGCAAGAATACTGGAGTGGGTAGCCAATCCCTTCTCCAGGGAATCTTCCCAATCCGGGGACTGAAACTGTGTCTCCAGCATTGGCAGAAGCATTCTTTACCACTGAGCCATCTGGGAAGCCCAGGGAAGTTCCACACTGGTTATTATTAAAGAATTGAAATTTTACTGACAAAGCCAAATTCTTTTTTTTTTTTTTGGCTACTGGAGATTGACGATCTTAGTTCCCTGGGACCAGTGATCAAATCCTGGTCCATGGCAGTGAAAGTCCAGAGTCTTAACCACTAGACCACTAATCAATTCCCTGAAAGAGCCAAATTCTTACGAGGATTTTGGTAGAGGTGTAGTTTTAAAGATTATGTTAAGAGTTGGCTTTCTGAAGCTAGTTTTAGCAATAGCTAGGCTGTTTTGAAGTGTATTTGTTTAGAATATGTTCCTAAAAAAGTTGAACCAATGAAATTAGCAAACCTCTTGGGAAAATAGTTTCCATGATAAGCTAGCTCACTGGAATAAAAGTTAATGGAAAATTGCTTGACTTTCAAGTAATTTCCAGCATACAACACTATTTCATGTGGGAAAGGAACAGAATGCAAGTCACATGAGAACTGTGAATTTTGTCTGTTCCTTCACAGTGCCTGGTGCGTAGTAGGTACTCATTAAAAATTTGTTGAATGAATAAATAGGGTAAAAATCTCAAACAGCTACAAAGTTTGCCAAATATAGTTAGGAAAATAAAGGGGAATATAACCAAGACCCAAATATTTAAGTAATTCTCAGCACCCATTGCTGACCACTGATGTCAGACCATCTGTGTAGGGCGGGGGCCTGACAGGGAGCAACTTGTCCGAGGTCACACACCAAGTTAATAACAAAGCAAGATCCAAAATCCAGGCTTCCTGACTCCTAATATAATCATCACCATACCAAGAATGCATAAATTAATACATGTGGCTTAGGGCTTCCCTGGTGGCTCAGATGGTAAAGAATCTGCCTGCAATGCAGGAGAGTCAGGTTTGATTCCTGGGTCGGGAATATCCTCTGGAGAAGGGAATGAAAATCCACTCCAGTGTTCTTACCTGGGAAATCCCAAGGACAGAGGAGCCTGGTGGGCTGTAGTCCACAGGGTCACAAAGAGTTGGACACGACTGAGCGACTAACACAGGACAAGGAGGGTGTTTATTCAGTTGATATAATGTCAAACTCATGACATCTATAGTGCAAAATTGCTGTAAGTTGCAGCAGGTGCACTGATCCTGGTGAGTTTATGACACCACGTTGGTCAAAATCTTCTTCTGTGTTTATTGAGAGAAGAAACAAGCCATGATGCTCCTTTTCTGCTTCCCAGGAAACACAGGGGACTGACTCCTCTGCACATGGCGGAATGAAGAAGCAGGCTTACTGGGCAGTAGCCCCTAAGGCTAGGCTGTAGGGCTGGCTAAGTCCTGGGCACCACTGACAGGATGGAGAAAGCTGTACTTCTCAGAACGCTTCTCAGAGAGGGAGCAGGTTGTGTTGGAAGAATCGGTCTGATCAAGCCGCTCAGAACCCCCATGTTATCTCCCTCCACCCCCTCATCAAAGGGCAGAGTTAAGTCACAATGGGTGATGCTGAAGTACTTTGCAAGCAAGGATGTGAGAGGTGGTCAGGCTGGAGTGGTGATTTCAGCCAGTGAGTGGACCTGAGGGAGCATGCCCACTAGGGAGCCTCCTCACGCCCCCTTTCGTAACTCATTCCTCTAAGTAGTGCTGACAACATGTTAAAGAATCACTCCTTGATGGTGCACTGGTTTCTGAAAGTTTCCAGGGTGTCCTGGACTGGCCCTGCTATCACAAAGAGTCTGACCAACTACGCCAGTGATGGATGCATGAGTGTGGTCCAGTCCTGAAGCAGAGAAAGAATGACTCAGATCCCAAGGTCCTTTATAGTTGAAGATTCTAGGCTAATGATGGAAAACTCAATCAAAAAATTCTAATAACTCTCATAAAATATACCAAACAAAATTTTTTTAAACGCTCATCCCTCCTCCCCTAGAATTTTGGCTGTAATGTGTGCTAACAGTCAAGTTCAGCTCCATGCAATTTTTATAACAGAATTAACTGCCCAGCCCTAAACCAAAAGAACCTGAATTGAAATCAGACTCCAGTGGTGCACTTAATATTTAATCCCTCTGAGACTCACTTTTCTCATCTGTATAATTGCAGCAACAAAATTAATTGCTGGAAATTTAAATGAGATGGTGTCCTAAAAATACTGTCAAAGTGTCTGACACACAAGTACTCCATAGATATGAGTGAATTAATAACTAGTGCATTAATAAATGCTAGTGAATGTTACTAAGTGATAATCTGTAAAGCTTTATATGAAATCTTTATGAGGGTGATAACACATGAGAGATAGCTATTTGGCCTTGAGATCAGTATATATGTGAAAAATTTATAGTCAATAAATAAATTTATTCACAAGAGATATATTCTTTTTTTTCCCCAAGAAAAAAATCCCAGAAGGAGTTAGTGAAAACTTGCTCAAGAATATGAGATAAGTATCATGTACAAACGCATATTGAATCTGTAAACTGAAATCTCATAAAATCCCACTGGGATTCTCCAGGGAGGAATAACAACCTTTAGTTAACTATTACATCAAACTTTTCACTTTTCACTGACATTCTCCAAGAAAGTATCAATTCCTTGGAAACGCAAAAAGAATGTGCATATAATGTCAAAATATGTGCATAATATATATACCCCCACTTGTATCTACACATATATACAAGTATATTTAACTCCACATTGCACAGATATATTAAATTTTTGTGAAAATTACTTTAAATGTTCTGGTAAATTATGTGTGGCAGTAATTGTGTTCAGACTGCTTAGAAACACAGAAGCAACAGCAATTGTTGGGAAATCAGAGGACTGGTCCAGTTGATTGACACATATCTCATGGAAACAAAAACTACACCGCAGAAGGAAGTGGTTATCTTGATCTTTCAAACTAACCCTGCTCTCCAGGCAGCAGTGCCTTTGTTTTAGCAGGTGTTGGAAAATATCCATGGTGAACTGGGAAGGACACAGGACCAAGACTTGGAAAACTGGCCACGTAACTTAATTAAGAAAGTCAAGTGACTTTTCCATAGTCCTAGTTTCCTCATCAGTACAATAGCTATAAAAATTCCACCCTGCTTATTTCAGGAGGACAATCTGGTCCACTCCCTCATTCCCCACATGAGAACACTGGGGAGTGAAGTGAATCCCTTAAGGTCACATAGCTGCTCAGTGAGAGAATCAGGACTAGAAACAAGTCTTTGAAGTCTTGGAGTTTCTGCAGTAACAAAGCTGCCATTGAAGCAACAGATAGGAAAGGGCTTTGAAGAAAGTAATGTAAGGGTTTTCTTCAGTGGAAATCTTACCGATTTAAATCACAGTCAAAATCAACATAAAGCAATCAGTTCAGAGACGATTTTTAAGACTGTACCTGTACATTTAGCAATAGGCATCCTTCTTTTAAAATAAAATACAATCTGTTTCTTTTCTCAACCAAGACACAAGTTGTAAACAATTCCCTGAATTAATTCAGACCCTGAAGTGGATTTTCAATGACTTGACTTGCCCAAGCAAGCTTTCTGCAAAGCCTAAATTAATCAGATAATTTCCAATTCTCCCTTTTGTTTTCTGTTGAAAAAGTGTGTGTTTGTTAGAATGAGCCTAGTAGCAGAATAATAGTTATTAAAAAAATTTTAAGTCCCAAATCTGAACTAACTGACCGAGTTATTAAGCACACTATTTCTTTAGGCATCTTCTCCAGTCATTATTTTAAAAGTTAATTTTCTTTATCCTAATGTGAACATTATTGCTGTGGTGTGATGTAAAGAGGACTTTTTCAGCAAACAAACGAAAAAAAAAAAAAATCAACCTAAGCTGATCATTCAGGATTTTGTGAACATGCTTTGTCACATTGTCAGTAAAACAAAAATTTAAATGCCTCTCCTGGCACGACTAAAAATAGGAGTTAAATCTTTTAAATTCTTACTGATACATCTTAAAAATAAAGTCAGTTTGGTATGGTTTTACATAATCTCCACTTAACAGCTATCAGTTTTAAAATTAAGTAAACAATGCTAATTATGCTCCTTCAAATATCAAGAGGAAAATTTAGAAAGTAATTTAATTAATTGGCTCTGAGAAGTTAATTACACATGAAATGAGGCTCATTAGGCCCTTCTGATCTCACCAGAATTTCTGACTAAAAAATAACTGATCTCATCACTTATACTTGCTTTGTGGTTCGGCTGGCATTAAATAGATTACTGTGATGATACCTACTCTACCCAAGTAAAACTAAGACCAAAACATTAAAATGAGCTAATATTAACATGGTGCTCTTACATTTCCACTGTGCATGCGTGATCATTGAATTGACTTGCAAATTCAGCACAGCCATATACTTTGGTTTTGCCATACTGAGCGTAAACTAAAGGGAAAATGGGACTAAAAACTGTGTAACATCGAAACTGTTGATCACCCAGTTTTCATAAACAGTTGGCAAATTTTAACTCACAACGGCTGTCACTGCATTAAAAGTACATGTCAGTTTAGGAATATTAACCTCCGGGATGTGTCTGCACTTGAGGCTTGGGCAAAGGTTCCAGAAGATCACCAGAGGATTTCTTTTTAAACCGAACTCAGCACAACCTAGCCCTCCCTGTCTGACAATTCTTAAGTTTTACCCAGAAAAGGGTTTTAATCGTACTTGAAAGGCTCTCCAGTGCTTCCTTGGAGGGGACATACTGCATAAGGAAATGTATTTCTTAGGCCGGCGTCTTGGAGGTGAGAGAATAAATAAAGAAGCAGTATTACCAGAGATGCAGTGCTCTTTTCTATGAGAAAACAGGAAAGCATTGGCATCGATGGAGTCCCTCCGCCTGTTTACTGAGTAAATCAACTTGTAAATACTTAGAGCAATTACAGCCTGCAGACCTCCGGCTCTGCAGCGGCGGGGGAGATGGCTCAAGTTAGCTCCTTCCCCTTCGGTCCTGTAGGAACAACTCATTTCCAAGTAAAATGTGCGCGGCAGATTGCAAACCCTTTGTACAAACTACCAAACCGACCCCGGAGTATCGGATTTCCTTTCATCCACACACACACAGAGTACTCAAGGACAGAAATGCTCGTGGCCCCCTGGACTAAAACCCTCTTTTCTGAGAACACGCAGGAAAAGTGCAACGAAAGACACAACAAACAGAAATCGCTGTACCTTTAACGTGCTGAAGTCTTTCCAAGGACTCACCACCCTTTTCGGCAACTGAGTTTCTCCTTGGCAGCCCTTCTGCGCCCAACTCTTGTACCTTCCCAAAAATGTATGTCGGCACAAGCCCAGACGAAACCTCCAACCCGGGAAAAGAAAATGAAGCCTGCAGATCAAAGGCAGACGAGCAGGGAGATGAAATGCCCGTAATCTGATCGGTGATCAGTTGCCGCACATCAAAGGCAGGCCAAGTGGCGGTGTGTGTGTGTGTGTGTGTGTGTGTGTGTGTGTGTGTGTGTGCGCGCGCGCGCGCGCGCGCGCGCAGGGCTCTAGGAACGCTCCTTTCCAGCAGGTAGCCGCCCCCGCGCCTCCCCGCCCTCGGATTCTTTTGTTTGACCGGGATCCCGTCGTTCTCTTCCCTGTCACCCAGGAGGCCCCCGCGGTGTCCCCCAACCCGGGCTGAGTCTGGGCCCGCGGCGCTCGGGCCCCCACGCTGCGCCCGGGCTGCGCGCTGGGAGCCTCGCCTGGTGCCAGCCGGCCGCGCCGGGCCCCTTTCATCTCGCGGAGCCGCGGGTCCCATGACCTCACCGCCTCCTGGCAGGACGGCCGCTCGCGGGGAGCGCGCCCGGGGGCAGGGCAGCCGCCTCCGACCGCGCCGCGCGCCCGCGGTCCCGGCGGCAACGCATGGGCGCTGCTGCGGGGCCACCCCGTGGGGAGCGGACCCCCGAGCAGTCCTGGCTGCCAGAGACACAGCCTTTATCTGCCCGCGGTGCGTCCCGCAGAGCCGGCTTCCAGTCTCCAGGACGGTTCCGAGAAGCAGTGGGGACCCCGAGGGAGAGGGTGACCTCTCTCTTCAAAGGCTGTTCCGGCCTTCCCTGTGACCAGTCCTTACGGATTTTGAGTAACCTGTCTTTTCCTTGAAACTTAAATTATTAGACATTGCCAATATTAATCACCGGCGCTTTAATCAAAGTCATTAACGAGCAGATAACTAAGTTACCCAGTATTTTGATATCTCTCAATCTCTCACTTAAGCCACTAGGCCCGAAACAGTCTTGATCTTAGTTTAGGATTCAGAAAATTAGATTTCAAAACTACGTGTACTTCTTAGATAGGTGTAATTCATTAACACCTATCGACTATTTAAAATTCACAAAAGAAGGACTTTCTTCTTGGTCCAGTGGTTCCCAATGCAGGGCACCTGGTTTGATCCCTGATGGGGGAACTAGATCCCGCATAAATAAGGCCTGGCCCAGTCAATTAAACAAACATAATAAATAAATATTAAAAATACAATTTACAAAAATAAAGAAGGCTGTGTTCCATGCCTTTCAGGGCCATTTCTCCTAAACCCATAGTTTGGACTCTTGACTCACTAAAAGTCATCACATTTAGTCGATTTATTCATATTTTAACCTGAAACTTATTATATATTATTTAGAATTGTCTGACTATCCTTCCTGACCAACAGCAGATTCATAGAAAATAATTTCAAAATTTCATCTTACAATCCAGGATACAGTGCACTTCTGAATTCCAGGCCACTCTTCTATGGCCTGAAGGAAATTTTTCTGTTTTCTAATGGCAACTTGCCAACCTTTAGAAGTCAGTTAAAAATATTTTTGTAAAACTTAGAAGACAATGGAATTTAATTTATGTAAGTTGTATACTCCTCTTCCTAATAAGTTCATCTAATTCTTTCCTCGTGTGATTTTTGAAAGTGTGGTTTATGGCATGTTTATTTCCAGATGTCTGAGATTCTCAAACAAATTTTGATAGCAAAATTTTTGGTGTCCACAGTTGAATTCAGTATTTAACATTTAAGTAATCATCTCCCCCAGCATTTCTTTTACAATTTTCTTCCCCTACAGGTCATTTCTCAAAGATGTTAGAGCTCAGATAGTATATGATCAAGGTATGATTTCCTATGACTTCTCAAAAGTACACCAGGAAAACTCCTGTGATACTTGGACTCCACGTAACATTATCTGGGCTCTACAGAATACACAGAGAATACCAAAAAGGACAAAATATTTCCCACTGGCCATGTGTTCATTTCTTCTTTGAGTTAACCCAGCCTTGCCCCTAGTGTGAAATCCAGATTCCACCAAGCAGCACTCAGAAGTTATGTTTCCTGATGCACCGACATAGTAATTTATAAGCCCTAGATGCGAAGGAGACGCAGGTTCAATCAGGAAGATCCCCCTGAGGAGGAAATGGCAAGCCACTCCAATATTCCTGCCTGGGAAATTCCATGGACAGAAGAGCCTGGAGGGCTACAGTCCATGGGGTTGAGAGTCGGACACAACTGAGCAACTGACCATACATAGACACACACAGATGCTCTGTGAGGCTCTTTGGATAAGCATGTAAAATCCTAATGTATTGATAGAATTCAACACCAATGGAAATTAGGTGAGGGGCCGAGTCAGGATTCTGACCCTCCAATAGAATCTGGCAGGACGCATTTGAAAGCGGGGACTTTAGTGAAAATCACTCAAGTGATCCTCCGTTTACATGAACCTCACCAAGGAAGATCTGTAGTTCAGAGTACGTCTAGAAATGACGATGATGACGCAATGATCTGCACACGCCCAGTTGTGTCTGATTCTTTGCAACTCCATGGACTGTAACCCACCAGGCTCTTCTGTCCATGGGATTCTCCAGGCAAGAATACCGGAGTGGATTTCCATGCCATCCTCCAGGAGATCTTCCCGACCCATGGACTGAACCCAGGTCTCCCATGTTGCGGTTGGATTCTTTACCACTGAGCCACCGGAGAAGCCTAGCAATGTGATATCATCTCCAAAGGAGGAGTTTATTCACCCAGTGGCCAAGAATTATTTTGAGTTGTTTCTCTTGTGGCCGAGAGCCCCCAACATGTGAGATGACAGGAAGCGAGGTTAGGACCACCTATGTCAACAGGAGAAGAGTGTGGCTGGAGGCCACCTGGAACGAGGCTTGACCTCCTGACCCAACCCACGTGGGCTTTGCCCACGGAGGCTCCTGCAATATGGAGATGTGGCCACACCGTGGTTGTTTCTGCAGGGCTCCAGGAAGGGGACCCCCTGCACAGCTTTCCTCTCTCTCCTCTGGGAATCTTAGATTTGAGAAATTAAGTCATACGCTATGACAATAAGAAATATGTCAGCCCCTGTTCTGTTATGATCCGGTTGAACAATACTGAGTTGAAGTCTTATTTCTGATCCCTTGAGCCACGTCCTGTGTAGACGGCATGTCTCCTTCTCTCCACGTCCTGTCTCTACCACCTGGCTGTGTCATGGGGCTGGACCAGTATTGATACATTATTATTATTATTTGAGATTTATTTATGTGTTGGCTGTGGTGGGTCTTCATTGCCGCACATGGGCCTTCTCGAGCTGCGGCGAGCGGGGGCTGCTCCGTGTTGCCGTGTGTGGGTTTTCTCACTGCGGTGGCTTCTCTGGTTGCAGAGCGCAGGCTCTGGGAGTGTGGACTTCAGTAGTGGCTCCGCATGGGCTCAGTAGTCGTGGCACACGGGCTCAGCTGCTCTGTGGCACGTGGGATCTTCCCGGAGTAGGGATTGAACCAGTGTCCCCCACATTGCAAGGCAGTTTCTCAACCACTGGACCACCAGGGAAGACCTGAAGTCCCTACCTCCCACTAAAGGTCACTGATTGTGTTGTACAGTTCTTATAGATTTTAACATATGCATAGTATCCTGTTTCAGACAGAATAGTTTCACTGCCATTACAGAATTGTACAAAGGAGTTGTAGAGATTTTGACAAATGCAATGTCCTGTGTCATACGTGGAATCCTGATTGAGAGTCCACTGAACCTTTAGTTCACACTGGGAAAAGCTGACATCTTCACAGTAGATCTCCCTATTCAAGGACTTAGAATATCTCTCCATTCATTTAGATCTTCTTTGAATTCTTTAATCAGAGTTTTGTACCTTTCCTCATATATATAATACATTTGAAATATTTTATATCTAAATATTTTAGTTTTGGGGGGTAGGTTGTTAAGATAAATGACATTGCATTTATAATTTCAAGGTTCAATTGTTCAGTGGTTGTATATAGGAACGCAATTGACTTTTGTGTATTATATCCTGCAACCTTGCTCTTATCACTTATTTGTTCCAGGAATTTTTCCTTCATTTAATTGGGTCACTTCTTTGGGATTGTCTATAAATAATCATGACATCTGTGAACAGAAAAAAATTTTAATTTCTTCCTTCTCAATCTGTTGACTAAGAAATTGTAAATGTGTATTGCAAGCTCACATGTATTGCGTGTGTGCATGCTAAGTCACTTAAGTCGTGTCTGACTCTTTGCAACCCCATGGACTGTAGCCCTCAAGGCTCTTCTATCCATGGCATTCTCCAGGCAAGAACACTGGAGTGGGTAGCCATTTCCTTCTCCAGTGGATCTCCCCAACCCAGGTATCAAACCCACAGTCTCCTGCATTGGCAGGCGGATTCTTTATCACTAACGCCATCTGGAAACTTTCCTTTTCTCTGAAGAATTTTGTGATGATTTTTTGCTTTTCCTTTCAACATTTTAAATATTTCACCCCACTCTCCTTTTGCTTTCATAGTTTCTTATCAAGAATCTGATGCAATTCTTATCCTTGTTTCTTGACAAGGAAAGTGTTTTTGCTTTGATTTTTTTTTTTTTTTAGATGTCTTTCAAGAGTTTGTCTTTTGTTTTCTATGGTTTAAATAGGATATNTCTCCTTTTGCTTTCATAGTTTCTTATCAAGAATCTGATGCAATTCTTATCCTTGTTTCTTGACAAGGAAAGTGTTTTTGCTTTGATTTTTTTTTTTTTTAGATGTCTTTCAAGAGTTTGTCTTTTGTTTTCTATGGTTTAAATAGGATATCCCTATGCGTAGATTTTTTTGTGTTTATTCTGACTGGTAGATTCTGAGTTTCCTGGATCTATGGTTTGGTGTTTGTCATTAATTTTGGACAATTCTCAGTGGTTATTATTTGTTTAAAATATCTCTCCTGATCCTTTCTTTCTTTCTTCTGCTGACATTCTCATCACTAGTGAGTTATGCCTTTTGTGATTATCCCACAAGATTTTCTTCATTTTTTTCTTTGCATTTTCACTCGGAAGTTTCTACTGATATTTCTTCACGTTCATTGATTGTTTCCTTCACTGTGTCCTGTGTGTTGATGATCTTACTGAAGGCATTCTTTATTTTGGTTACAAAGCTTTTGATTTCTAGCATTTCTGTTTTATTTTTAAATTTATTTTTAAGATATTTATTTGTTTGGCTTTCTCGGGGTCTTAGTTGCAGCAAATGGGATCTTCGCTGCATCATGTGGGACCTCTCTAGTTCTCGTGTGCAGGTTCAGTAGTGTGGCACATGGGCTTAGTTGCTCTGCAGCATGTGGAATCTTAGTTCCCCAACCAGGGGTTGAACTACATTCCCTGCATTGCAAGATGGATTCTTAACCACTGGACTACCAGGAAAGTCCCTTTCTCTTTTAGAGTTTCCATCTCTCTGCTTACATCTGTTCTTATCTCCTTTTTCCATCAGAGTCCTTAATATATGGACTGATAATTAATATATGGATTAATAATTAATCACGTGTTAAGTCACTTCAGCCGTGTACAACTCTTTGCTACCCTATGAACTGTAGCCCACCAGGCTTCTCTGTCCATGGAATTCTCTAGGCAAGAATACTGGAGTGGGTTGCTGTGCCCTTCTCCAGGGGTCTTCCCAATCCATTGATCGAACCCATGCCTCTTACATTTCCTGCATTGACAGGTGAGATCTTTACCAGTAGTACCACCTGGGAAGCCCATATTAATCACAGTTAGTTTAAATCTCCTATGTGATAATTCTTGGAGAAGGCGATGGCACCCCACTCCAGTACTCTTGCCTGGAGAATCCCATGGATGGAGAAGCCTGGTAGGCTGCAGTCCATGGGGTTGTGAAGAGTCGGACACGACTAAGTGACTTCACTTTCACTTTTCACTTTCATGCACTGAAGAAGGAAATGGCAACCCACGCCAGTGTTCTTGCCTGGAGAATCCCAGGAATGGGGGAGCCTGGTGGGCTGCCATCTGTGGGGTCGCACAGAGTCGAACACGACTGAAGCGACTCAGTAGCAGCAGCAGGAGCAGCATGTGATAATTCTAAAAACTGCATCATGTCTGAGTCTAGTTCTGAAGCTTGCTCTGTCTCTTGAGACTGTGCATTATCTTGCGTTTTGACAGCCCTTATGATCTTTTGTTGAAAGCTGGACATGATACATGCAGAAATTAGATTGCTAATGTAATGTTGAAAACATACAGAAAGATTCAGTAAGGAGTGTCTTCGGAATAACACCACAGAGAGAGAGAGGTTTTCGCTTCATCAGGAAGTATGATTTTAGATAAAGATAAGTAAAAGTCTACTTTAAGAAAGGCTGATCTAAAGCCAAACTATTTAATGAAATTGAAAAAGCACCCAGCCTAATGTTGGTGGTATAAAACACACAGAATAATGATAATTGCTGTATACAATCAGGGAAAGATAGAATTTATTTTAAAAAAAGAAGTGTAATAGAGTAGTTCTGCAAAATAAAACTGAATTGCAAAGTAAAATGGTAGAGTAAATTGATAACCATTCGTGCTTACACTTTTTCTTGCCTTCCTACATTACTAGGGTTTCCGTTAGGGTGTTGAATTGGAGCTGGAAGAGAAGACATCCTTGCTTTTGTCCTAGTATCAAGGAGAAACCATCCATCTTTCAGCAATAAGTTCAATGACAGCTGTCAGGAATTTTGTCCTGGCTTTTGTTTCCCATCAGGTTGAGGAAAGCCTCCTCTATCCTTAATTTCCTAATGTATTTTTAAAATCATAAATGGATGGCTACTTTTGTGACATACTTTCTGTGCATCTGTGGAGATGACTGCATGGTTTTTCTTCAGTTTATATGGTGAATTACACTGATTGATTTTTAAATGTTGGGTGAGGTCAGTCTTGCATTTGCNTTCCTAATGTATTTTTAAAATCATAAATGGATGGCTACTTTTGTGACATACTTTCTGTGCATCTGTGGAGATGACTGCATGGTTTTTCTTCAGTTTATATGGTGAATTACACTGATTGATTTTTAAATGTTGGGTGAGGTCAGTCTTGCATTTGCAGGACTTGGCTGTGCTGTCTGAGCTTTTTCATATTTTGCTGGATTCAAGTTTTGGTGTTTTTTTTTTTTGCATTTATGTTCATGAAAGATAGTGATCGCTCATTTTCTTTTCTTGTAATGTCTTTGTTTGGTAATGCCAGCCTCATAAAATGGGTTGGAAAGTGTTTCATCCTCTTCCATTTTCTGTGAAGGTTTGTGTAAAACTGGTATTCTTTATTCCCTAGACATAAAATGAAAGTCCCTCAGCTATGTCTGACTCTTTGCCACCCCATGGCTTATACAATCCATGGAATTCTCTAGGCCAGAATACTCGAGTGGGTAGCCTTTCGCTTCTCCAGGGGATCTTCCCAACCCAGGGATTGAACCCAGACCTCCCACATTGCAGGCAGATTCTTGACCAGCTGAGTCACAAGCGAAGCCCAAGAATACTGGAGTGGGTAGCCTATCCCTTCTCCAACAGATCTTCCTAACACAGGAATCGAACCGGGGTCTCTTGCATTGCAGGTGGATTCTTTACTAACTGAGCCATCAGGGAAGCCCAGATATAAACTTACCTTCTAATAAAGCATACACTATGCAGTTGCTATTTTTAATTTGTGAAAAATGACTGCACTGTAGATCTTTCCTAACTTTATTTAAGATCATAACCTACAGGTTCTATGAGCCTCAGAGTTTAGTCTCTGTTTTCCAGCTTCATGGATCATTGTGTGCGTGTGCATTCTTAGTTGCCAAGTTGTGTCCGACTCCTTGTGACCCCATGATCTGTAGCCTGCCAGACTCTGTCCATGGGATTTTTTAGGCAAGAATACTGGCGTGGGTTGCCATTTCCTTTTCCAGGGTGTCTTACCGACCCAGGGATCGAACTCATACAAGTAAGAGATGCATACATTGTTGGAAGAAGATATAAGGAATTTTTCAAAAAGAAACTGTTTTAGTCAACTTTTCACCTTCTAATGTGTTAGCTGGAGCCACATTGCTTAAGTGAATGGTTGCTCATGCCAGGGTGTGCTGGCTTGAATTCCAGTATTTAAACATGAAATTCTGAGTGTCAATAAGTCACTTTAAACTTCAGATTCCTTATCTTTAAAACGTGGGGCAATAAAACTACCTAGAGGTTTTTTCCACCTTAGAATAGTACTGGCATGTAGTAAGTATGGAGCACATCTTAAGTCCCAGCTATTTAATGTGTTGCCAAAAAAAAAAGAGTCATTTCTGACTGTATCAGATGAGAAAAAAATTGTCTTTGGAAGAGAAAAGCACACTGTATTCTGCTTTTTCTAAGCATTTCTCATGTTGAAGTCAAAAGATATTTTTGCATTTTGGCAAACAGCATGTTTTATAGCTTTGAATGTGGACAACTTGGATTTTAAAAAATTGCCACTGTGGTATTTTCATACTGTTCATGGGGTTATCATGGCAAGAATACTGGAGTGGCTTGCCATTCCTGAGCTCCAATACTTTGGCTATCTGATGTGAAGAGCTGATTCATTGGAAAAAAATCCTGATTCTGGGAAAGATTGAGGATAGGAGGAGAAGGGGGAGACAGAGGATGAGATGGCTAATAGCATCATTGACTCAATGGACATGAATTTGAGCAAACTCAGGCATAGTGGAGGACAGAGGAGCCTGGCTTGCTGCAGTTCACTGGGTCATAAGGAGTCGGACACAAATTTTATCGACTGAACAACTGTGATATTTTAGTATCATACCTTCAAAAAGTCCAAAGTGTATTATGACAGTTTTCAGGGGGGATACTTCATTCATGTTAGAGGTTAAAGATTCACCACTCTAGATGAATGCATAACATTAACAAGGTTCTCTCGAAATAAGAAGTGAGTGTATATATTGTGTATAAATTTCAGTCAATTAAAGGGATTTTCATACACTGGGACAGCTAGACGGTGAGTCCTGCCTATTGGAGGGACAGAATGCCCACCGTCAGCGAAGGATGTCTAGTCCTTCACCAGTCAAGGGTATGGTGGAGGGCAAGAGTCACAACGGAGACAAGGAGGAATCCTGGGNTAAATTTATTTTTAAGATATTTATTTGTTTGGCTTTCTCGGGGTCTTAGTTGCAGCAAATGGGATCTTCGCTGCATCATGTGGGACCTCTCTAGTTCTCGTGTGCAGGTTCAGTAGTGTGGCACATGGGCTTAGTTGCTCTGCAGCATGTGGAATCTTAGTTCCCCAACCAGGGGTTGAACTACATTCCCTGCATTGCAAGATGGATTCTTAACCACTGGACAACCAGGAAAGTCCCTTTCTCTTTTAGAGTTTCCATCTCTCTGCTTACATCTGTTCTTATCTCCTTTTTCCATCAGAGTCCTTAATATATGGACTGATAATTAATATATGGATTAATAATTAATCACGTGTTAAGTCACTTCAGCCGTGTACAACTCTTTGCTACCCTATGAACTGTAGCCCACCAGGCTTCTCTGTCCATGGAATTCTCTAGGCAAGAATACTGGAGTGGGTTGCTGTGCCCTTCTCCAGGGGTCTTCCCAATCCATTGATCGAACCCATGCCTCTTACATTTCCTGCATTGACAGGTGAGATCTTTACCAGTAGTACCACCTGGGAAGCCCATATTAATCACAGTTAGTTTAAATCTCCTATGTGATAATTCTTGGAGAAGGCGATGGCACCCCACTCCAGTACTCTTGCCTGGAGAATCCCATGGATGGAGAAGCCTGGTAGGCTGCAGTCCATGGGGTTGTGAAGAGTCGGACACGACTAAGTGACTTCACTTTCACTTTTCACTTTCATGCACTGAAGAAGGAAATGGCAACCCACGCCAGTGTTCTTGCCTGGAGAATCCCAGGAATGGGGGAGCCTGGTGGGCTGCCATCTGTGGGGTCGCACAGAGTCGAACACGACTGAAGCGACTCAGTAGCAGCAGCAGGAGCAGCATGTGATAATTCTAAAAACTGCATCATGTCTGAGTCTAGTTCTGAAGCTTGCTCTGTCTCTTGAGACTGTGCATTATCTTGCGTTTTGACAGCCCTTATGATCTTTTGTTGAAAGCTGGACATGATACATGCAGAAATTAGATTGCTAATGTAATGTTGAAAACATACAGAAAGATTCAGTAAGGAGTGTCTTCGGAATAATACCACAGAGAGAGAGAGGTTTTCGCTTCATCAGGAAGTATGATTTTAGATAAAGATAAGTAAAAGTCTACTTTAAGAAAGGCTGATCTAAAGCCAAACTATTTAATGAAATTGAAAAAGCACCCAGCCTAATGTTGGTGGTATAAAACACACAGAATAATGATAATTGCTGTATACAATCAGGGAAAGATAGAATTTATTTTAAAAAAAGAAGTGTAATAGAGTAGTTCTGCAAAATAAAACTGAATTGCAAAGTAAAATGGTAGAGTAAATTGATAACCATTCGTGCTTACACTTTTTCTTGCCTTCCTACATTACTAGGGTTTCCGTTAGGGTGTTGAATTGGAGCTGGAAGAGAAGACATCCTTGCTTTTGTCCTAGTATCAAGGAGAAACCATCCATCTTTCAGCAATAAGTTCAATGACAGCTGTCAGGAATTTTGTCCTGGCTTTTGTTTCCCATCAGGTTGAGGAAAGCCTCCTCTATCCTTAATTTCCTAATGTATTTTTAAAATCATAAATGGATGGCTACTTTTGTGACATACTTTCTGTGCATCTGTGGAGATGACTGCATGGTTTTTCTTCAGTTTATATGGTGAATTACACTGATTGATTTTTAAATGTTGGGTGAGGTCAGTCTTGCATTTGCAGGACTTGGCTGTGCTGTCTGAGCTTTTTCATATTTTGCTGGATTCAAGTTTTGGTGTTTTTTTTTTTTGCATTTATGTTCATGAAAGATAGTGATCGCTCATTTTCTTTTCTTGTAATGTCTTTGTTTGGTAATGCCAGCCTCATAAAATGGGTTGGAAAGTGTTTCATCCTCTTCCATTTTCTGTGAAGGTTTGTGTAAAACTGGTATTCTTTATTCCCTAGACATAAAATGAAAGTCCCTCAGCTATGTCTGACTCTTTGCCACCCCATGGCTTATACAATCCATGGAATTCTCTAGGCCAGAATACTCGAGTGGGTAGCCTTTCGCTTCTCCAGGGGATCTTCCCAACCCAGGGATTGAACCCAGACCTCCCACATTGCAGGCAGATTCTTGACCAGCTGAGTCACAAGCGAAGCCCAAGAATACTGGAGTGGGTAGCCTATCCCTTCTCCAACAGATCTTCCTAACACAGGAATCGAACCGGGGTCTCTTGCATTGCAGGTGGATTCTTTACTAACTGAGCCATCAGGGAAGCCCAGATATAAACTTACCTTCTAATAAAGCATACACTATGCAGTTGCTATTTTTAATTTGTGAAAAATGACTGCACTGTAGATCTTTCCTAACTTTATTTAAGATCATAACCTACAGGTTCTATGAGCCTCAGAGTTTAGTCTCTGTTTTCCAGCTTCATGGATCATTGTGTGCGTGTGCATTCTTAGTTGCCAAGTTGTGTCCGACTCCTTGTGACCCCATGATCTGTAGCCTGCCAGACTCTGTCCATGGGATTTTTTAGGCAAGAATACTGGCGTGGGTTGCCATTTCCTTTTCCAGGGTGTCTTACCGACCCAGGGATCGAACTCATACAAGTAAGAGATGCATACATTGTTGGAAGAAGATATAAGGAATTTTTCAAAAAGAAACTGTTTTAGTCAACTTTTCACCTTCTAATGTGTTAGCTGGAGCCACATTGCTTAAGTGAATGGTTGCTCATGCCAGGGTGTGCTGGCTTGAATTCCAGTATTTAAACATGAAATTCTGAGTGTCAATAAGTCACTTTAAACTTCAGATTCCTTATCTTTAAAACGTGGGGCAATAAAACTACCTAGAGGTTTTTTCCACCTTAGAATAGTACTGGCATGTAGTAAGTATGGAGCACATCTTAAGTCCCAGCTATTTAATGTGTTGCCAAAAAAAAAAGAGTCATTTCTGACTGTATCAGATGAGAAAAAAATTGTCTTTGGAAGAGAAAAGCACACTGTATTCTGCTTTTTCTAAGCATTTCTCATGTTGAAGTCAAAAGATATTTTTGCATTTTGGCAAACAGCATGTTTTATAGCTTTGAATGTGGACAACTTGGATTTTAAAAAATTGCCACTGTGGTATTTTCATACTGTTCATGGGGTTATCATGGCAAGAATACTGGAGTGGCTTGCCATTCCTGAGCTCCAATACTTTGGCTATCTGATGTGAAGAGCTGATTCATTGGAAAAAAAATCCTGATTCTGGGAAAGATTGAGGATAGGAGGAGAAGGGGGAGACAGAGGATGAGATGGCTAATAGCATCATTGACTCAATGGACATGAATTTGAGCAAACTCAGGCATAGTGGAGGACAGAGGAGCCTGGCTTGCTGCAGTTCACTGGGTCATAAGGAGTCGGACACAAATTTTGATACAGTTTGACACAAACTGTGATATTTTAGTATCATACCTTCAAAAAGTCCAAAGTGTATTATGACAGTTTTCAGGGGGGATACTTCATTCATGTTAGAGGTTAAAGATTCACCACTCTAGATGAATGCATAACATTAACAAGGTTCTCTCGAAATAAGAAGTGAGTGTATATATTGTGTATAAATTTCAGTCAATTAAAGGGATTTTCATACACTGGGACAGCTAGACGGTGAGTCCTGCCTATTGGAGGGACAGAATGCCCACCGTCAGCGAAGGATGTCTAGTCCTTCACCAGTCAAGGGTATGGTGGAGGGCAAGAGTCACAACGGAGACAAGGAGGAATCCTGGGAACACAGCAGAGGTGGTCTGTGTGTTGGGGGTTGGGGACAGCTTTGTGTTGTAAGTCTGCCATCTTGGAGTGGTACAGGCTTCCTAGAGAGAGGGCACAAGCCTGGAGATGCTAGAAGTCACCGAACTTCATGTGCTGAGACTAAGGGTGTGGTCTGGAAGAATGCACATGGCATGATGAATAGCAAAGACCTCAGCCAGTGAAAGATGGAGGAAGTCCAATTGCTAAAAGTTCGGAAGTGAAGGACCCTGGGGCCCAGTTCACCCGGGACGCCACCAGGACAAGAGTCTGTGATCAGAGGCAGAAAGGTGTCCAGTGCTCCTCCGATGCCTTGATGATCTGACAGCTCCTTTGGGTTCTCTGAGTGGTTGGGGACACGGTGGAACTCTCCGTTTCCATGTGCGTTCTGCAGAGCTATTAGCAACATCTCCTGGTTAACAACCTCCCTTCAGCCTTGTCATCTGCTAGGTTCATAATCAACTCCCTCAGTACACGGGCTACGAGACCAAGGGGCTGAAAAGATATATCAGCCTTCCACAGTCACATGGCTAAAATCAGTCTCAGGAGTGTATAACTCCAATGCTGTGTTCTTTTACAAGATCACAGTATTCCATTATTTTTTTGTTAATTAAATGTCTTTCTAAAACCCTGCTTTAGTTTTCACAAGTAGGGAGTCCTGCCAACCTAAGTGTTAATAGCCTCTGTAAATTACTGGGGCTTCTTGGACTATAGAAATGCCCACAGGAGGCTTATGTGTCCTCCTGTTAAAAACGTTAAATTTCAAGCACTGTTTTTTTTTTCTGATTACAAAAACAGTATATATTTGTTTTAAAAAACTGGATAAGTACACAAAAACAAAGTAAAAAGATATTATCCATTTCATCCATAATCCTGATTTAATCTTCTTTATAAAAATTATATGGATTTAAATGATTAAAGCAAGAAGCTTCTCATTACTGGCAAACCCTGAAAGGAGAAGGCATCTAGCAAGCAGGTTTCTGATGAGGTTGTTCTTCCTCTCCTGTTTGTTTAACCTTCTGGTCGGGATCTGAAGAGCTACTTCAGTGTGATATTTAATACAGGAAATCCTGGGCCCTGCTTTATCTCATAATCACATCTACGAGCAAAGCTTTAGGGAACAAATGTCTCTTACAATCAGTCCCTTCATTGGGAACGTCTCTGACACTGGGGGGTGGATTGCAAAACAAGACACTGTCCTCAAACGAGGTTCCTGAGAAAAAGGTCTCTTGTGCTGGAATTCGAATAGAAATTGCACCATTTCCTCTTGAAAGGTCTAGCAGGAAAAGAGAAACATGACTCAGAGATCAGAACATCAGTACAGGAATCTATAATAAAGATTCAAAGGACACTGAATGTGTCCAGTGGAAAGAAACTCCTTCCTCTCCTTCCTTCTTTCGATGCTAATCCCATTACGCAGGCTTACTCTGCCAGCCCTGCAGTGGGAGCCCTTCCAAGTGTGCATCTGTGCAGGTTTACACACTGCACATATACATCATGCACACACACCATGTGAAACACCACACCATGCCTACACCACGCACACTGCACGCAGACATCTGCCATGCTGTGCACACACCACACAGTGTACACACCACACACGCTGCAGACACACACCACACTGTGCACACACACTGTGCACAATACACCATAGCGTGCCTACACCACACACACTACACACACACACCACACTATGCACACACACCATAGCATGCCTATACCTCACGCACTACATGCAGACATCTGCCATGTTGTGCACACACCACACAGTGTACACACCACACACACTGCAGACACACACCACACTGTGCACAGACACCATAGCGTGCCTACACCACACGCACTGCACACAGACATCTGCCATGCTGTGCCCACACCACACAGTGTACACACCACACACACCGCAGACAAACACCACACTGTGCACACACCACACACACTGCAGACACACACCACGCTGTGCACACACACCATAGCATGCCTATACCTCACGCACTGCATGCAGACATCTGCCATGCTGTGCACACACCACACAGTGTACACACCACACATGCTGCAGATACACACCACACTGTGCACGCACACCATAACGTGCCTACACCACACACGCTGCACACACACACAACACTGTGTACACACACCATAGCATGCCTACACCACACACGCTATACACACACACCACACTGTGCACACACACCATAGCGTGCCTACACCACACATACTGCACATACACACCACACTGTGCACACACCATGTACACACATAAGTATTTTTTTAAAACAGAATGTGGTTATACTATCCTTCCCTCTATTGTTTTAAAACTTACCTTTTGTACACTAAATGTATCAGAATGCTTGCATGGTGTTTTTTTATTAGTGAATATTAAGTTATTCCCAATTATTTTGTTATTGTAGATGGTACCATAATTAATATCTTTGCCAACACATGCTAATATTTCATTAGGAAAGATTCCTAGAACATCGCTAGGTCAAGTGATATGCAGTCAGCGTCTTAAGGTATCACTGCAGTACCCTCCAGAAAGGTTGGACCGTTTAGCATTATCACCAGCAGCATATGAACATGACCTCTTTACTCCAGCCTTCACCTTTGCTTCACGTTGAAATTTATCAGTATTTTCCACTTGTTGTCAACTAGATAGGTGAAAAGTATTATCTCATTGTCTTATTTTGCATTCTGTATTAATTACAAGTGAAGTTAGGCAATGTTTCACATATTTATTGATCATTTGTATTTCCTCTATTGTGGGCTTCCACTCTTTCCTGGGCTTCCTCAGGTGGCTCAGGGTTAAAGAATCCAACTGCCAATGCAGGAGATGTGGGTTCAATTCCTGGGTTGGGAAGATCCCTCAGAGAAGGAAATAGCAACCCACTCCAGCATTCCTGCCTGGGAAATCCTATGGACAGAGGAGCCTGGCAGGCTACNAATAGCAGATTTAACACTGCAGATGGAAAAAGTTAGTGAAATCAAAGACACAGCAATAGAAACTCCAAACTGAAGCACAGAGAGGAAAAAAATTGCTGAACAAAAATGAACAGTGCTTTAGTGCCATGTAGGAAAATATAAAATGATTTAACATGTCATTTGAGGGCAAAAAGGGCAGAAAATAAATTTAAAATAATGGTCACAATTTTCCAGAATTTATGAAAACTATAAACCTATAATCCAAGAAGTTCAATAAATACCAAGCGGAAAAAAACATGGAAAAAAATACTAAGGAACATCACACTCAAACTTGGTTTTACTGAAAACCAAGGATGAAGTGGATGTGATTGGTAAAGAATCCGCCTGCCAGTGCAGGAGACACAGGAGATGTGGGTTCAATCCCTGGGTCATGAAGATCCCCTGGAGGAGGGCACGGCAACTCACTCTAGTGTTCTTGCCTGGGAAATCCCATGGACAGAGGAGCCTGGCGGGCTACAGTCCGTGGGGTTGCAAAGAGTTGGACATGACTGAGAACAGCATAGCCAGCTAGCTAAGGATGAAGAGAAAGTTTTAAATGCAGCCCAGAGGGGTGAAGACATTATGTACATAAGAGTAAAATTAGAAATGTCCCATCCTTCTCAGAGACAGTAAAAGCCGGAAAACAATGGAAAGACATCTTTAAATTGATGAAAGAAAAGTGGGAACACAGAAGTTTATAACAAGTGAAAATATTCTTCAAAAATAAAAGCAAGAAAGTCATTTTCAGACAAACGATCTTGAAAGACATTTCCCCAGCTTCTATTGTAAGAAATGTTAAAAGAAATTCCTTACAATGAAGTAAAATCATACTAGTAACTTGAATCTTAAAAGGAGAGAAAAACATCAGAAATGAAAAATGTATAGGTAAATGCAGAAGACAGTTTAAGTAGTGTTTAGAGGCATTATATAGTCTAGAAAAGAGCAAATGAAACCCAAAATAGAAGACAGGGAAAAACAAGGGCAGATCACATATTAATACATTAGGAATCAACCAAACAATAGAGAAAGTCAGTACAAGCAGAAGCTGTTTTCTGTGATTGTTAGAGTGGTTAAGAAAAAAAGACACAAATCACAAATACCAGGAATAAGAGTGGGTCGTCATACACACCATACATATACTGAAAGAATAATGAGATATTATGAACAATTTTATAACAATGAATTTAACACCTTAGATTAAATGGACAAATTACTTGAAAGACACAAACCGATATGATTCAAGAGGCAATAGGAAATATGTATAGGCTTGTACTTATTAAATATTTTAATCTGAGGTTAAGTCTCTTGATAAAGAAAATTTCAGGCTCAGATAGTTTTGGATGGCTGGATTCTGCCCAGATTCTTTCTATCAATCTTACAGAAAACAGAGAAGTGAACACTTTTTAATTTTATAATATATTGCCCAGATACCAAATCTAGAAAATGACGTTACAAGAAAGGAAAGCCATATGCAAATATATTTTGTGAACATAGAGGAAGAAATCCTTAGCACGTGTTGGCCAATCAAATCCATTAAGATATGAAGAGAATAGGGCATCAAATTCAAGTGGGTTTCATGTTGGGGCCCTAAGGATGGCTTAACATATAAAAATTATCAAGATAATTCACCATATTAACAGAATACACATGACCACCAGATAATCCTAAAGGAAATCAACCCTGAATATTCATTGGAAGGACTGATGCTGAAGCTGAAGCTCCAATACTTTAGCCACCTGATGTGAACAGTTGACTCACTGGAAAAGACTCTGATGCTGGGAAAGATTGAGGACAGGAGAAGTGGTGAGAGATGGTTGGATGGCATTATCAACTCAATGGACATGAACTTGAGCAAACTCTGAGAGATAGTGAAGGACAGGGAAGCCTGGCTGCAGTACATGGGGGTAGCAAAGAGTTGGATGCAACTGAGCGACTGAATAATAATAACACACCAGGTAATCTCAGTACATGCAAGGAAAAGGATTTGACAAAATCTCAATGGCAACCCACTCCAGTACTCTTGCCTGGTGAATCCCAGGGACAGCAGAGCGTGGTGGGCTGCCGTCTATGGGGTCACACAGAGTCGGACACGACTGACGTGACTTAGCAATAGCAGCAACACTCACTAATAAGAAATAAACTAGGAATACAGGGGAACTTCCTCAATCTGCTCATCTATGAAAATCCTAAAATTAGCAACATACTTCATGGAGAAAGACTGAACATTTTCTCTCAAAGACTGGGAACACGGCAAGGATGTTTGTCTCTCCATCTGAGCTCAACATCATCAAAAAAGGAAGGAAGGAAGGGAGAAAAGTAGGGAGGGAAGAGAAAAAGGAAGAAAGGAACAAAATACAAATTAAGAAAAAGTAGTAAAACTGCCTTTAAATGATCCCGTTTTCAGTTATGAAGTGCCTAGCAATAAATGCAACAAAATATTGTAAGATGTGGTCATTGAAAACTACAAAACATTGCTGTGAGAAATGAAGGACTATCTGAACAAATAGATATGCTGTGTTTATACATTGGAAGACTCTCTATACATATTTTAATTAAAAATTTTTTTCAGCCATGCTCTGTGGCATGTGGTATTTAGTTCCCTGATCAGGGATGGAACCAGCCCCCCTGCACTGAAAGTGTGGATTCTTAACCACTGGAACACCAAGGGGACACCCTTAATATATATATATATATATATATATAAAAGGATTAATTGTGGTAAAACACACGGTATAAAATTTACCATCTTAACCATCTTCAATGTACAGTAGCGCTAAGGATATTTACAGTGCAGCCAGTCCCCAGGACATTCTTCATCTTGCAAAACTGAAACCCTGTCCCCATTAGACAATGTGAGCAAACAACCCTCCAATCCACTTTTCTCATATCACTGACCAGAATGAGTACCATCCCTACCATTACATCATCTGTGGCAAAGGTGATTGGGACTATCACGATGTCATAGGGAAGTCCCCTGTGCCTGGGGAGTCCACATTTCCCAAGCATATTGGGAGATTCACCCCCTTCCCCTTTGTTAATTGCATATTTGTTTTTCCACATCTGAGTCTATTTCTGTTTTGTAAATAGGTTCATTTGTATCATTTTTTTTCCACATGTAAGTGATCTCATAGGGTATTTGTCTTTCTCTTTCCGACTTCATATAGTATGATCATCTTCAGATCCATCCATGTTGCTGCAGATGGCATTATTTTTCATGGCTGTGTAGTATTCCATTGTACATATGTACCATATCTTCTTTATCCATTCATCTGTTGATGGACATTTAGGTTGCTTCCAAATCTTGCTATTGTGAATAGTGCTGCTGTGAATACTGGAATGCAAGTATCTTTTCCAATTATGGTTTATCCAGATATGTGCCCAGGAGTGGGATTGCAGGATCACATAGTAGCTCTATCTTTAGGTCTTCAAGGGCCCTCCATACTGCTCTCCATAGTGGCTGAATCCTCTCAAGTCTTACTGTTTTGTTTTTAACAAATGTTAACTCTTAGAAACATTTGCAATTTAAAGAAAAACTATCACCCTTATGGCAGAAAGTGAAGAAGAACTAAAGAGCCTCTTGATGAAAGTGAAAAAGTTGACTTAAAGCTCAAAATTCAGAAAACTAAGATCATGGCATCCACTCCCATCACTTCTTGGCAAATAGATGGGGAAACAATGGAGACAGTGGCTGGGCTCCAAAATCACTGCAGATGGTGATTGCAGCCATGAAATTAAAAGACACTTACTCCTTGGAAGGAAAGTTATGACCAACCTAGACAGCATATTGAAAAGCAGAGACATTACTTTGCCAACAAAGGTCCATCTAGTAAAGGCTATGGTTTTTCCAGTGGTCACGTATGGATGTGAGAGTTGGACTATAATGAAAGCTGAGCACTGAAGAAATGATACTTTTGAACAGTGATGTTGAAGAAGACTCTTGATAGTCCCTTGGACAGCAAGGAGATCCATCCAATCCATCCTAAAGGAAATCAGTCCTGAGTGTTCATTGGAAGGACTGATGTTGAAGCTGAAACTCCAATATTTTGGCCACCTGTTGCGAAGAGCTGACTCATTTGAAAAGACCCTGATGCTGGGAAAGACTGAGGGCAGGAGGGGAAGAGGACAACAGAGGATGAGATGGTTGGATGGCATCACTGACTCAGTGGACGTGAGTTTAGGTGAACTCCAAGAGTTGATGATGGACAGGCAGGCCTGGTGTGATGTGGTCCATGGGATCACAAAGAGTTGGACACGACTGAGCAACTGAACTGATGAAGATATTGGAAAAATGTTCCATGTGCCTCTCACCTAGTTTTCACTATCATGAAAATCTCAACCTTTGTACAGTACATTTGTCACAGTTAATAAATGAATGTTGACTTACTGTTGCTAAAGCCCATTCTTTATACATAAACTATTCCTTAGTTTTTCCTAATGTCTTGTTTTTCCTGTTCCAGGACCCTGAAGAGGACATATCACATTTAGTCCTTATGGCACCTTAGTGGATTTTGGTCTCTGACAGTTTCTCAGATATCCCTTATTTTTGCTGACATGGACACCCTGAAGATCACTGAGCAGGCATTTTGTGGTCGGTCTCACTGTTGGGATCATCGGATATTTCTCTCAAGACTAGACCAGGGCTGTGGTTTTTGGGTGGAAGACCACAGACATAAAATGCCCTTTCTACCACATCATATAAAAATAAGGGCATGTGCGGTCACCGAGGTCACCTGGTTAAGGCTGTGTTTGTCCATCTCCCCTGCCCTCTCTGAACCATACTCCTGAGAAGGAAGCTTGTTCTTCTTTTTCCTGTCAGTTAAGTTGATCTGTTGGAGCTGAGTGAGGACAGGACTTCTGTTGGGATCGTGCCAGGCCTTCTTCATCAGAAGTCTCCTGGGATAACCTTGCCTCTTAACTTTCTATGTGGTGTCCAAGTCCCAAAGGAGACTTTTTCTTTCTGCTGCAAGAGTAAGGGGGCCCCACTTCTTTAAAAATGCTGTTCTTGGTGCTATGAGTTCATCATCTCTCCCCTCTGTTTGTCCTAACAGTTCCCTTCAGGATGACACCCGCCAGGATGACATGGAACGTAATGTAAGCGGTTCCTCCTGCAGCTGTGTGGCAGGGTGAACCACAAGATGGAGATTGTGCCCCCAAGCAGAGGTCCCCAACATTTTCGGCACCAGGGACCAGTTTCGTGGAAGACAATCCCTCCATGGATGGTGGGGAGGGGCATGGTCTGCGGATGAGTCAAGTGCATTACATGTATTATGCACTTTATTTCTGTTCTTGTTACATCAGCTCCACCTCAGATCATCTGGCCTTAGATCCCAGAGGTTGGGGGCCCCTGTGGACCTAAAGGAAATCCCAAGTGTCCTCATGTTCTCTGGCACCAGGGCACGTGCCCTTCCTCACATTATCGTGGGCTCTGGGAGAGCAGAGAGAGCTGGTCTGTGCGGGACTCCCAGAGGAAAGACGAGGGCGGACCAGAGGAGGGGTGGGCAGGGTGGAGGGGAGTCCCTGGGGCCAGGAGGGAGGAGGGTGAGGGCGGAGCGGAGTCCGGGTGAGTCACCTTGCGCCTGACTAAAAGCCAGGAGGGTATGAAAGCCAGGGTGTGTCAGAAGTAGATGTTTTCAAAGAAATGAGCAGAAAGGAGTATAAAATGCTACAGAAAAGCAAAGGCTGACAGACTGGATGATGAGAAGAGCTGACATTTACTGAGTGCTTATTCTGATGTGGCTTACCTTGGTGGTTCTCACACTCCTGTGTGCATCAGAACCACCGAGACGGGCTTCAGAGGTGGTGGGTCTGGGTGGGGCTGTTTGCATTTCCAAAAGTTCCCAGGTGATGCTGCCCCCAGACTGTGAACCAAATGTTGAGAAGCACTGAGTTCACTGATTTACTTCTGACAGATGCCTAGGAGGGTCCCCTGTTACATGCAAGGGAACAGGCTGAGAGATGGAGTCACATGACCACACTGCTCCCCTCCCCTCCAGTGGGGAGGCTGGATTCCAACCCAGGCCATTGCACTTTGGTTCTGGATTTCCCTCATGGCTCAGATGGTAAAAGCGTCTGCCTACAATGAGGGAGACCCAGGTTCAATTCCTGGGCCAGGAAGATCCCCTGGAGAAGAAATGGCAACCCACTCCAGTACTCTTGTCTGGAAAATCCCATGGATGGACGGAGGAGCCAGCTAGGCTACAGTCCATGGGGTTGCAGAGAGTCGGACATAACTGAGCGAATTCACTTTCTTTCACTTTCTGGATTTTAAATGCTACTCCACATAGTGTCCTATATAATTAGCTCCACCAGAGAGATCTTACCCACCTAAGATAGTATTCTGGCTGGCTTACTGTCATCTAATACAGTTTTCAAGATATTATCCCCAAAAGGCAGCAAATATTTGAGAGCTAGTGAAATAAGCTAAGTATTTTGGCAAAACCTTGGTTAAACACAAAACCAAACCAAACCAGTCATTGTAAGAATTGTCTTTCAAAGCAGTTACGTTAGTTACTAAAGAAGGTAAAAGTTAACATAATGGGTGGGTAAATCTTATAAAACCTTTAAGTCTTTCTGGAATTTCAAGGTTTAACCCTGAATGTGGATTACTGTTTGCACTGAATCCAAAAGCTTTTTAAATCTATTTACAGTTTTCTCTTCTGGCTTCCTGCTAGGCTGAGCTGGTCAAAACATGTTATATAAACACGATGGAGAACATGTCCAAGTTAAATTTAGTTATTACGGAGCCTACAATTTGAGGCAGAGTGGGCAGATAGAACACACGTCAGATCTAATGATGGTCGTGGTTACTTACCTCGATGACATCCGATACCGTCTAAACCGCTGCAGTTGCTCTTAAGCCCTTAAAACCAGAGTAAAGACAACATTAATCCACAGTCAAGTCAGTTCAGAAAATGAAGAGAAGAAATGTATTCAGATCAGAATGTCTACAATTGCACGGGTCTTCGGAAAACCCTCCGCAAGCCCACATTGTCCACAGACTTGTCAAAGGGAAGAGCAGCGGTGAGGGGACAGATGGACGTGCAGCCCCAGAGTAAGGACACCCCTGTCACTTGAATTCTCCCTCAGCTTCTGCAACAACTGACCAGAGGATGAGAATGAGCATTACCACATGCCTTATCCATTTTGGCTCAGATGGCAAATAATCCGCCTGCAATTCAGGAGACCTGGGTTCGATCCCAGGGTCAGGAAGATCTCCTGGATATCTGGCATGGCAACCCACTCCAGTATTCTTGCCTGGAGAATCCCATAGACAGAGGAGCCTGGTAGGCTACAGTCCATGGAATTGCAGAGTCGGACATGACTGAATGATTAAGCACACATGCCTACCCGTTTTCTTCATGCAACAGGATTGGGAAAACTCCTCTGATCATGTGGCTCAGACACAGGTGAGTTAGTGGTCAGAAAGTGATCAATCCCACACGACAACAGTCTTTTTTGGGGGGGCTGTCCCCCACCCTGTAGGATGCCCAGCCTCCAGCCACATTCCTGGCCTCTACCTGCTACATCAGCATAGCAGCTGCTCCCAAGTCCACTCAGGATAATGTAAAACACCTCCAACATATCTTGGGACTTGCCTGGTGGCCCAGTGGTTGGGAATCTGCCTGGCAATGCAGGGGATGTGGGTTCAGTCCCTGGTCTGGGAACTAAGATCCCACTTGCCACAGGGCTACTAACCCCACATGACACAACAGAGGGCCAGTGTGTGGCAGCTAAGACCCAAGGCAGCCAAGATAATGAAAAACATCTCCAGTCATTGCAAACATCCCCTGAGAGGTTCTCCATTCAAGAACC
Organism: Neotragus pygmaeus; assembly: GCA_006410875.1. Taxonomy (NCBI): domain Eukaryota; kingdom Metazoa; phylum Chordata; class Mammalia; order Artiodactyla; family Bovidae; genus Neotragus; species Neotragus pygmaeus. Next base: position 14,218 of record SJYV01036886.1, on the reverse strand, counting down.
ACTGAGGCTGCCCATTCACCCTCTTCTGTCTTAAATCATTGCTACTAAGGACAAGGCCGGCTTTACAGAGCGTGGGTATAATGACGAAGGAATCCCTTTGATTTCTTTTTTCTCTAGATGGAACAACTTGAAATCAAAGAGGTGCCTTAACCTATCTGTGGGTCCTCATCTTCAGAACTGGAAGGATTGTTCAAGGTCCCAAACTCTAGACTCACATTTCGGATTAGGCTCATGAAACAGTATGTTTGGTCTGTTCCTGTAAGAGGATGGATAGAGAACAATGGTTTGAACATGTTTGAAAAGGGAAATAATGAATGAAGAAGAAAGATCACTGTTTCTGGTACCCCAAGAAAAGCAACACTGTGTCTACATAGAGAGGGGCCCCACCAGGAGCTTCAGGAGTGTTTGGCTGGTTTCTACTCACTTGGAAACTCTGTTGTTAGTTGTTTCCTATAAGTAAACATGGCAGTTTGCCTTTCAAGAAGCAGTTTAGTAAATAATCAGATCGGCAACATTGTGAAGTCACTGAACTGAGCCAAAGACAATAGAGGG
>SJYV01036886.1:0-11471 GCA_006410875.1 Neotragus pygmaeus | reverse complement strand
TATAAAATGCTACAGAAAAGCAAAGGCTGACAGACTGGATGATGAGAAGAGCTGACATTTACTGAGTGCTTATTCTGATGTGGCTTACCTTGGTGGTTCTCACACTCCTGTGTGCATCAGAACCACCGAGACGGGCTTCAGAGGTGGTGGGTCTGGGTGGGGCTGTTTGCATTTCCAAAAGTTCCCAGGTGATGCTGCCCCCAGACTGTGAACCAAATGTTGAGAAGCACTGAGTTCACTGATTTACTTCTGACAGATGCCTAGGAGGGTCCCCTGTTACATGCAAGGGAACAGGCTGAGAGATGGAGTCACATGACCACACTGCTCCCCTCCCCTCCAGTGGGGAGGCTGGATTCCAACCCAGGCCATTGCACTTTGGTTCTGGATTTCCCTCGTGGCTCAGATGGTAAAAGCGTCTGCCTACAATGAGGGAGACCCAGGTTCAATTCCTGGGCCAGGAAGATCCCCTGGAGAAGAAATGGCAACCCACTCCAGTACTCTTGTCTGGAAAATCCCATGGATGGACGGAGGAGCCAGCTAGGCTACAGTCCATGGGGTTGCAGAGAGTCGGACATAACTGAGCGAATTCACTTTCTTTCACTTTCTGGATTTTAAATGCTACTCCACATAGTGTCCTATATAATTAGCTCCACCAGAGAGATCTTACCCACCTAAGATAGTATTCTGGCTGGCTTACTGTCATCTAATACAGTTTTCAAGATATTATCCCCAAAAGGCAGCAAATATTTGAGAGCTAGTGAAATAAGCTAAGTATTTTGGCAAAACCTTGGTTAAACACAAAACCAAACCAAACCAGTCATTGTAAGAATTGTCTTTCAAAGCAGTTACGTTAGTTACTAAAGAAGGTAAAAGTTAACATAATGGGTGGGTAAATCTTATAAAACCTTTAAGTCTTTCTGGAATTTCAAGGTTTAACCCTGAATGTGGATTACTGTTTGCACTGAATCCAAAAGCTTTTTAAATCTATTTACAGTTTTCTCTTCTGGCTTCCTGCTAGGCTGAGCTGGTCAAAACATGTTATATAAACACGATGGAGAACATGTCCAAGTTAAATTTAGTTATTACGGAGCCTACAATTTGAGGCAGAGTGGGCAGATAGAACACACGTCAGATCTAATGATGGTCGTGGTTACTTACCTCGATGACATCCGATACCGTCTAAACCGCTGCAGTTGCTCTTAAGCCCTTAAAACCAGAGTAAAGACAACATTAATCCACAGTCAAGTCAGTTCAGAAAATGAAGAGAAGAAATGTATTCAGATCAGAATGTCTACAATTGCACGGGTCTTCGGAAAACCCTCCGCAAGCCCACATTGTCCACAGACTTGTCAAAGGGAAGAGCAGCGGTGAGGGGACAGATGGACGTGCAGCCCCAGAGTAAGGACACCCCTGTCACTTGAATTCTCCCTCAGCTTCTGCAACAACTGACCAGAGGATGAGAATGAGCATTACCACATGCCTTATCCATTTTGGCTCAGATGGCAAATAATCCGCCTGCAATTCAGGAGACCTGGGTTCGATCCCAGGGTCAGGAAGATCTCCTGGATATCTGGCATGGCAACCCACTCCAGTATTCTTGCCTGGAGAATCCCATAGACAGAGGAGCCTGGTAGGCTACAGTCCATGGAATTGCAGAGTCGGACATGACTGAATGATTAAGCACACATGCCTACCCGTTTTCTTCATGCAACAGGATTGGGAAAACTCCTCTGATCATGTGGCTCAGACACAGGTGAGTTAGTGGTCAGAAAGTGATCAATCCCACACGACAACAGTCTTTTTTGGGGGGGCTGTCCCCCACCCTGTAGGATGCCCAGCCTCCAGCCACATTCCTGGCCTCTACCTGCTACATCAGCATAGCAGCTGCTCCCAAGTCCACTCAGGATAATGTAAAACACCTCCAACATATCTTGGGACTTGCCTGGTGGCCCAGTGGTTGGGAATCTGCCTGGCAATGCAGGGGATGTGGGTTCAGTCCCTGGTCTGGGAACTAAGATCCCACATGCCACAGGGCTACTAACCCCACATGACACAACAGAGGGCCAGTGTGTGGCAGCTAAGACCCAAGGCAGCCAAGATAATGAAAAACATCTCCAGTCATTGCAAACATCCCCTGAGAGGTTCTCCATTCAAGAACCACTGAGGCTGCCCATTCACCCTCTTCTGTCTTAAATCATTGCTACTAAGGACAAGGCCGGCTTTACAGAGCGTGGGTATAATGACGAAGGAATCCCTTTGATTTCTTTTTTCTCTAGATGGAACAACTTGAAATCAAAGAGGTGCCTTAACCTATCTGTGGGTCCTCATCTTCAGAACTGGAAGGATTGTTCAAGGTCCCAAACTCTAGACTCACATTTCGGATTAGGCTCATGAAACAGTATGTTTGGTCTGTTCCTGTAAGAGGATGGATAGAGAACAATGGTTTGAACATGTTTGAAAAGGGAAATAATGAATGAAGAAGAAAGATCACTGTTTCTGGTACCCCAAGAAAAGCAACACTGTGTCTACATAGAGAGGGGCCCCACCAGGAGCTTCAGGAGTGTTTGGCTGGTTTCTACTCACTTGGAAACTCTGTTGTTAGTTGTTTCCTATAAGTAAACATGGCAGTTTGCCTTTCAAGAAGCAGTTTAGTAAATAATCAGATCGGCAACATTGTGAAGTCACTGAACTGAGCCAAAGACAATAGAGGGGAAAAAAAAAAAAAGGACCACGATGAGAGACTTCAGGGATGCACAGAGCTCACGAGAGAGGCTTTCTGTTTGGGAGAGGAATGCAAGTCAGGAAAACGGGAGAATATTCTAGATCTGTGGACATACTGCTTAGTCACAGGACAGATATATTGTGTGCTCCGTGATGTGTCTATTATCCAATGCTTTAAATGAATCCAATGTCAGTCAGTGTTTAGCAAGAGATAAATCGCGTGTTTCAACAAGCAGTAAGGAAACATAGCCACAGGCTTGCTTGCTCCCAGTAGGAGTGATGCTGGGGGCTGGGGTTCTGTGGTTTGCAGAGGACTCACTGTTGTAACCAGAGACAACTGCCATGGTTTCTCTAACTCTGTCCCCAGACTGGCGTTTTCAGTTCTAAATGTGGAAGACAAGTTCTTTCAGGTGCACTGAGTGCTTGTCACATTTTAAAGAATTCTGTTATATCCAGCCCCTTTGTGAATCACAGCCTTGTGGTGAAGGGGCTTGTGTAACTCAATGAGGCTGTGAGCCATGCCATACAGGGATACAGGGCCACCAAGACATGTACGGATGTGAGAACTGGACCATAAAGAAGACTGAGGGATGAAGAATTGATGCTTTCAAACTGTGGTGCTGGAGAAGACTCTTGAGAGTCCCTTGGACTGCAAGGATANTACAGGGATACAGGGCCACCAAGACATGTACGGATGTGAGAACTGGACCATAAAGAAGACTGAGGGATGAAGAATTGATGCTTTCAAACTGTGGTGCTGGAGAAGACTCTTGAGAGTCCCTTGGACTGCAAGGATATCAAACCAGTCAATCTTAAAGGAAGCCAACTCTGAATATTCATTGGAAGGACTGATGCTGAAGCTCCAGTACTTTGGCCATCTGATGTGAAGAGCCGACTCATTGGAAAAGACCCGGATGCTGGGAAAGATTGAAGGAAAAAGGAGAAGGGGGTGGCAGAGGATGAGATGGTTAGATAATGTCCACCGACTCAATGGACATTAGTTTGAGCAAACTCTGGAAGACAATAGAGGACAGAAAAACTTGGCATGCTGCAGTCCGGGGGACCACAAAGAATCAGACATGACTTAGTGACTGAACAATTAAATCTGAGTTTCCAGCACAATTGATTTAGCTTTACAGCAACTGTGTAAATGGGCATGAAACTTCACCTGCCCCAGGGCTGCATATCAGGAATCGTTTAACAAAATTTTGATCAAGGATAATGGTGTGAAGTGGGAAAGAATGGCTTTTTGTAGGTCAGATGGATGGCAGCTCCGACACGTACTAAGTTTCAGTTCAGTTTAGTTCAGTCGCTCAGTCGTGTCCGACTCTTTGCGACCCCATGATTTGCAGTGCACCTGACCTCCCTGTCCATCACCATCTCCCGGAGTTCACTCACACTCACGTCCGTCGAGTCGGTGATGCCATCCAGCCATCTCATCCTCTGTCATCCCCTTCTCCTCCTGCCCCCAATCCCTCCCAGCATCAGAGTCTTTTCCAAAGAGCCAACTCTTCGCATGAGGTGGCCAAAGTACTGGAGTTTCAGCCTCAGCATCAGTCCTTCCAAAGAACACCCAGGACTGATCTCCTTTAGAATGGACTGGTTGGATCTGCTTGCAGTCCAAGGGCCTCTCAAGAGTCTTCTCCAACACCACAGTTCAAAAGCATCAATTCTTCAGCGTTCAGCTTTCTTCACAGTCCAACTCTCACATCCATACATGACCACTGGAAAAAGCCATAGCCTTGACTAGACAGACCTTTGTTGACAAAGTAATGTCTCTGCTTTTGAATATGCTATCTAGGTTGGTCATAACTTTTCTTCCAAGGAGTAAGTGTACTAAGTTTAGACATCTCTGAACCTCAATGTCTGCATCTGAGATGAGGGTCACAGTAAGAATATTTGTGCTTGTTATCTCTGTTCTAGGCTTGAACGAGTTAAACTGTAGGGAAGTGCTTATTGACTATTAAGAGCTATACTTACTCTATATCATACCAATTACATCATGATAATATTGTAGAAGTCACATTTTTGTTTTAAAAGCATCTGGACAGCAAGCAATGTTCGGTCACATCATAATTTCAATTATGAGAAACCATGATTATGAGAGACCTGAATGGGGTTTTCTCTACTTCTGTGTGTTTGTGCTTAGTAACTCTGTCATGTCCAACTCTTTGTGACCCCATGGACTGTAGCCCACCAGGCTCCTCTGTCCATGGGATTCTCCAGGCAAGAATACTGGAGTGGGTTGCCATTTCCGTCTCCAGGTCATCTTCCTGACCCAGGGATTGAACACACATCTCTCGCGTCTCCAGCACTGGTAGGCAGATTCTTTCCCACTGAGCCACCTGGGAAGCCTTTCTCTCCTTCTAGTCCAGTACTCTTGCCTGGAAAATCCCATGGACAGAGGAGCCTGGTNCCTGACCCAGGGATTGAACACACATCTCTCGCGTCTCCAGCACTGGTAGGCAGATTCTTTCCCACTGAGCCACCTGGGAAGCCTTTCTCTCCTTCTAGTCCAGTACTCTTGCCTGGAAAATCCCATGGACAGAGGAGCCTGGTAGGCTGCAGTCCATGGGGTTGCTAAGAGTCGGACACGACAACTGAGCGACTTCACTTTCACTCTTTGCTTTCATGCATTGGAGAAGGAAATGGCAACACACTCCAGTGTTCTTGCCTGGAGAATCCCAGGGACAGGGGAGCCTGATGGGCTGCCGTCTATGGGGTCGCACAGAGTCAGACATGACTGAAGCAACTTAGCAGCAGGAGTAGCAGTGTTGTCTTAATCAGTTGGGGCTGCTATCACAGAATACCTTAGATTAGGTGCTTATAAACAACAAACACTTATTTCTTGCAGTTCTGGAGGTAGGCAAGTCCAAGATCAAGATGCCAGGAGGCAGACTTGTGGGCAAGAGGGCTTGAGTCCAGGTTCACGGATGGCTGTCTCTCAGCAGAAACACCACGTGGTGGAAGGGGCAAGCAAGCTCCCTTTTGAAAAGTGTCTTTTTTCAAAGGGCACTGATTCTGTTCACAGGGCTCCACCTTCAAGACCTCATCGCCCCCCAGCCCATCTCCTAATAACTCCATATTGGAGGATTAGGATTTCAACCCGGGAATCGGGGGACACGGTCAAGCTATAACAGGCATTTTTAAGGTGAAAATGAAACAAGAGAGGTGTGTAGAATCCCAAGGTCGTGGTTCAGGAGAGAATACCACCAGCTTCTCCGTGACCTTCTCACCCTCACCCTTCCCTTGTTGGAAACTGGCTGCTGGGAGGATGGCCCTTGCTCTGAAAGGATGAACTGGTGCAAGTGAAGGTGAGACATGAGGTCTGAGGGCAGAGGAAGCAGGTTTTCTCTTAAGCCGATGAGAACCCCTGTTCATGATGGAATGGTGGGCTGTGCCTATGGCCCTCATCCAGCTCCTCGCCAGGGGCAAAGTAACCCCAAAAGAGACAGATATCTCTGGGCCACCCAGGCCAGCTCTCTGTCAGCAACAGCACTACCTGGAGGAAAGACACTTTGCACACGCACTTTGCACACACAGGCCTTGATATTGAATGAACTTGCATCTTTGTTTTGTCCTGTGCACTTACCCTTGATTTAGTGTATATTTAAATTGACTCCACTGTGTTCCTAGATATTCCTTGCATGTGTGTGGCATTTTAATCCCATTATCCTCTCTTGGCAGAATGGTCCTAGTGATTGCCCATGACAGATAGTTCTTAACATCCCAAGGATGGCAAGAATGGGCATAGCCGTCAAATAATCATAGAGTGTCTTTGAACAAAATGCTTACAAAATAAACAAATCCAAACATCAAAGCAGTGGGAAGATGAAACAGTAAATGGAACAAGGGTGCATTAGGAGAGAACTTCAGAGCGTTAGGTTGTACTTAGCTTTCATGAAAATGAGAATTATTACCAAGGTCCTGAGTGAGACGCTTTGCACTGTTTTGGCAACATTACTTAGTTTCAGTCCACAGCTACTAAATCACCCTCGGGTTCTTTTGAGTGAAGCAAAACTGCTCTGTACCATCCTGAACAATTTTGAAGTAATTTTCCAGAAATGTTCAGTGAAATAAGATATGTTTACTGGAGCTTTCCAATAAGATACATCATAATCTTTAAATAGCACTGACTTTGAAATGGAACAATGATGAATGTCTCCAATGAGATGGAGAAAGTGGTTGTAAACAGCTCACTGAATGTGTGTGTATGACAGCTATCTCTTCTGTGATTTGCAGTTAATGGACTAAAGAGAAAAAAAGTTTCAGTTTTAAAATTTTTTCACTAGATGGAAGCTCTCTATTAAACACCCACACACTCACACATATTTTAATTAAGTACTTAATTAAAGTACTTGCACTACAATAAGTGCAGGACACCTCCTGGGCCAGGTTTTAGCCTTGTTACCATCATTTCCATTTCGTAGAGAGATAACCAAGTCCTATTGAAAAAGACCCTGATGCTGGGAAAGATTGAAGGCAGGAGAAGAGGGCGATAGAAGATAAGATGGTGGGATGGCATCATCGACTCGATGGACATCAGTCTGAATAAGCTCCAGAACATGGTGAGGGACAGGGAAGCCTGGCGTGCTGCAGTCCATGGGGTCGCAAAGAGTCGGATATGACTGAGCAACTAAACAACAACAAGAAGAGACAAATGGCCTAGTCACTCAGTTTGTCCTGAGTGGAGAACTGACCGAGCAGAGAACCTCTGAGAGGCAAGACTCACCTCCCCGAGCAGGTCCAGCTCGGAGCCGTTCTCTGCTGGGTGGTGGCCCGGCCCCACCCTGCACTGTATCCCCAGGCTCCCGTGTCTCTCTCTTGACTTTCCTGCTGGCTGCAGCCAGAACAAAAATCACTGCAGGCTTTGAAAGGATCTGTCTGGGCCACATAGAACTTCAAAAGATGCCCCAGATAGCAATGCCTTAATGGATGCTAATAGGTCTGACCTTAGCTGATTAAATCCAGTCTGGGCCATTTGGCCCCTGCAGGTATTAGAGGAAGGCTTTTAGGGAGACAATAACTTCTATTTTCCCTGCAGTGGGCTTTCTGTAAATGAGAATATGGGACTCCCTGTGCTGTCTGAGCAAATGAGTGCCTGCTGCTTCTGAGGCAGGTTCACCTGTAATCAGCCGTTCTCCCTGGTGAGGAAGTCGAGAGACCCCGAGGCAGCGTGACTTGCCACGTGTCCTGCCACCATACCCTCAGCACTAGACCCACCACTGAGCCCTGTACCTTGCTTCTGTGCTATCCTGTCCTGACAACAACTGAGGGTGAAAGAGGAGAGTGAAAAAGCTGGCTTGAAACTCAACATTCAGAAAACTAAGATCATGGCATCCGGTCCCATCACTTCATGGCAAATAGAAGGGGAAAAAGCAGAAGCAGTGACAAATTTTACTTTCTTGGGCTCCCAAATCACTGCAGGCGGTGACTGCAGCCATGAAATTAAAAGATGCTTACTCATTGGAAGGAAAGCTATGACAAACCTAGAGAGCATATTAAAAAGCAGAGATATCACTTTGCTGACAAAGGTCCATATAAGTAAAGCTATTGTTTTTCCGGTAGTCATGTATGGATGTGAGAGTTGGACCACAAAGAAAGTGGAAGCCAAAACATGGATGCTTTCAAACTGTGCTGCTGGAGAAGATTACTGAGAGTCCCTTGGACTGCAAGGAGATCCAACCAGCCAATCCTAAAGGAAATCAGTCCTGGATATTCACTGGAAGAACTGATGCTGAAGCTGAAACTCCAATATTTTAGCCACCTGACGCAAAGAACTGACTCATTGGAAATGACTCTGATGTTGGAAAAGATTGAAGGCAGGAGGAGAAGGGGACGACAGAGGATGAGATGATTGGATGGCACCACCGACTTGATGGACGTAAGTTTGAGCAAGCTCCGGGAGATAGTGAAGGACAGGGAAGCCTGGTGTGCTGCAGTCTGTGGGATTGCAAAGAATCAGACAAGACTGAAAGGCTGAACAATACAACAACGCGGCTAACCAGGTAACACCATTTCAGCAGTCATCCTGTCCTCCTACTCACTCTCACCTGAATGTTGGAAACAGGCTGCCTCCAGGGATGGCATTTGTCTGACCCACAGTGCTGGCTGTCACACCTTGAATTGTCTAAGCCAGAGTTAGCTACTGAAGTTTACTATGTACATGTGTGTATGCATTCTGGCTTTCCCTCAGAACTCAGAAGATTTGGGTCGGCTGAGCCAGTATCCCCTGGCTTCTGAGTACTCTGGCCCCACGAGGATGCTGTGGTCCTACTCGCCTCCCCGGCCCCCAGCACCGGCTGTATCTCCCAGGCAACTTCAAGCATCTTGGGGGCCACAGCACGTGTGCTTTTCTTCTTTCTCCTGTCCCTCTCTTGTGACATCAGTGACAAACTCTCTTCTGTTGGCTATTCAATGTAGTGCTTCATTCTTTAGCTGCCTTTCCTTCTGTGAAGGCTGAGAGGACCTAGAGGTGACCTCAACCAGGAGAGGGTGGATCCAAGAGATATTCAGAGGGAGGATCTCAAAATTTGGCAGGGTTGGGCTTCCCAGAGAAGCCTCAGGGATGATATCTCTAAGGTTAGGTTGTCAGGAGTAAGGAGCAAGCAAGAACCCCTTTTTGGAGGAAGAAGAGAATGTGTGCAGTATGTCGGTAAGAAGGGATCGGATTCGGATGTGTTTAATTTGGTCACTAGTGGAATACCCAAGCAGAGGTACAGAGCAAGTACTGAGTACTCTTGCCCCATGAGGATGCCATGGTCCTACTCACCCCCTTTTTCCCCCAGCACCGGCTGGAAGCAGTTTCAAGTGCTTCTCCAAATACAGGAGAAACAGAAGTCCACAAGGCCTACCCTCTACTATTATTCCCATGGTGAATCTCCTCTCGGTCTTTAGGATATAGCTCAAAGGCTGCCCCCTCCATGGACCTGTTGCATTTATTAAACTGCACTGTATTTGTTTACACTTTGGCTTCCCTTGTGGCTCAGACGGTAAAGCGTCTGCCTACACTGTGGGAGTCCCAGGTTCGAGCCCTGGGTTGGGAAGATCCTCTGGAGAAGGAAATGGCAACCCACTCCAATATTCTTGCCTGGAAAATCCCATGGATGTAGGATCCCAGTAGGCTACAGTCCATGGGGTTGCAAAGAGTTGGACACAACTGAGCAACTTCACTTCACTTCTTCAATATAGCTATAACTTACTGAGCTCCTTAAGTAATGTGTTTTCCAGTTTGCACTTATACTGAATCGAATTTGGTTGAATTGACAAAGGGATATAAACGTTGTCTTTAGGGTGTTGCTAGGATGACGGAGCCTGGTGGGCTGCCATCTATGGGGTCACACAGAGTCGGACACAACTGAAGCGACTTAGCAGCAGCAGCAGCAAATGAAGTCATGGAATGTACAAGGTTCCCAGGGAGGGTGAAAACAGAGGAAAGAGAAGACCAGGGATAGATCTCTGTCTTAGGGGACACCTACGTAAGAGAAGTTGGGGAAAGCAGTGAAAATCGGGCGATGACACTGACAGCCCTGCCCGGCCTCCCACTTCAGCACGGCCCGTCCAGCCCGCCCGGAGCCTGGCTCAGGTGTAACTGCGCGTGCAGCACTGCTGGGCCCCCTTGCAATGCTCTGCACGTGTTAACTCAGGCAAATCCTCACTGGAGCCCAACTAGCAGGGACCAACTCCTATCTACCTGGAACTGGCCCAAGTGGACACACCCAATGGTTGAGAGACTGGGATTCCAGCCAGCCTCCAGGGCCCACCCACTGCTCGCCAGGCTGTGCAGCTGAGACATTCTTGTTAAAAGGCCAGCTCACAACCCCTCCGCCTCTGAGTCCCATCTCGGCTTCTGAGGGCCCTGGAGGAGCGCGACAACTGAGCTCGTGACCCCCTTTTCCATTTCCTTCTCTTCTCGTTTTCTCAGGGAGTTTGTCCTGAGGACTCAGCGTTAACACATGTGACATGCTGGCGACAAGGCCTGGTGCTTGAGGAAGGTGCTGCAAGGTCCTGCTGTCCCACCAGACACTTGTCGAAACCTGAGGACTTGTCTCTAAATGCCTCTTGGATCCACACCCGCCTTTCCAGTCCAGGGCTATCGATACGCCTGCCTTGTTGCCTTGCCAACCACAGCTGCAGTGCACGTGAAATGCCCATCGCCTCCTTGTGGCTTCAGCCATTCTGCACCACCCCCACCCCCACAAGCTGGAGGGTCCCTCTGTTCAGTTGGCTGCTGGGAACACTGTTATCCTCAGATGAACAGCCCCTCGGTCCAGCCCCTTTCTGATCTCCAGCCTGCCAACACTACAAAGATCTCTCCCTCATCTGTGTTTCTAGATCCCTTGGTTTATGCCTCTGAGGTAGTCTTACCTCGTTCTACTTCTTAGCAAAAGTTGTGTGCACACTAATCTGTTCCCTTTTCAAGGCAATAAAATCTTTGAGGGCTGAGAGTGTTACTTTCATGTTTTTCTTTCCTGTAGGTCAATTTAGTGACTTGTATTTGTATTTCAGTCAGTTCAGTCCAGTTGCTCAGTCATGTCCAACTCTTTGCGACCCTGTGGACTACAGTACGCCAGGCTTCCCTGTCCATCACCAACTTCCGGAGCTTGCTCAAACTCATGTCCATAGAGTCAGTGATGCCATGCAACCATCTCATCCTCTGTCGTCCCCTTATCCTTCTGTCTTCAATCTTTCCCAGCATCAGGGTCTTTTCCAATGAGTCAGTTTATTGCATCAGGTGGCCAAAGTATTGG
>SJYV01036885.1:0-13456 GCA_006410875.1 Neotragus pygmaeus | reverse complement strand
TAAAAAGCCTCTTGATGAAATGAAAGAGGAGAGTGAAAAAGTTGGCTTAAAGCTCAACATTCAGAAAGCGGAGATCATGACATCCGGTCCCATCACCTTATGGGAAATAGATGGGGAAACAGTGTCAACAGTGTCAGACATTATTGTTTTGGGCTCCAAAATCACTGCAGATGGTGACTGAAGCCATAAAATTAAAAGAAGCTAACTCCTTGGAAGAAAAGTTATGACCAACTTAGATAGCATATTCAAAAGCAANATCCGGTCCCATCACCTTATGGGAAATAGATGGGGAAACAGTGTCAACAGTGTCAGACATTATTGTTTTGGGCTCCAAAATCACTGCAGATGGTGACTGAAGCCATAAAATTAAAAGAAGCTAACTCCTTGGAAGAAAAGTTATGACCAACTTAGATAGCATATTCAAAAGCAAATACATTACTTTGCCGACTAAGGTCTGTCTAGTCAAGGCTATGGTTTTTCCTGTGGTCATGTATGGATGTGAGAGTTGGACTGTGAAGAAGGCTGAGCGCTGAAGAATTGATGCTTTTGAACTGTGGTGTTGGAGAAGACTCTTGAGAGTCCCTTGGCCTGCAAGGAGATCCAACCAGTCCATTTTGAAGGAGATCAGCACCTGGGATTTCTTTGGGAGAAATGATGCTGAAGCTGAAACTCCAGTACTTTGGCCACCTCATGTGAAGAGTTGACTCATTGGAAAAGACTCTGATGCTGGGAAGGATTGGGGGCAGGAGAAGAAGGGGCTGACAGAGGATGAGATGGCTGGATGGCATCATTGACTTGATGGACATGAGTTTGAGTAAACTCTGGTAGTTGGTGATGGACTGGGAGGGCTGGCTTGTTGCGATTCATGGGGTCACAAAGAGTTGTATAAGACTGAGCAACTAAACTGAACTGAACTGAAGAACAGCACAACAAAGTAAAAAGATGTAAAATATGACATCAAAAATATATTTAAAAAGAAAGTGAATGAAAGTAAAAATGAACTTCTAGGATGCATTCATACTTAATTGTGATTAATACATTTTTAATCAGCTTAAAATAGGTAAATATATACAAAAGTTGATATGTATAATTCTGATAGTAGTCACAGAATAAAAATCTATAATGGAGTCACAAAATAAAGGGTCAATCAACAGAGAAATGAATAAAGAATATGGCATATGTACACAATGGAGTAATACTCAACCATAGAGAGAGTGAAATCCTGCCATTTGCAGCAATGTGGATGGACTGGGATTGTATTATACTGAGTTTAAAAGACACTGTGTGTTATCATTTACCTGTGGAACCTAAAAAATAAAGAAAACTAGTAAATATAACAAACAATAAACAGATTCACAGACACAGAGAACAAACTAATGGTCAACAATGGTGTGAGAGAAAGAGGGAGGGGTGAGACTAAAGTAAAATAAATGAGAAAGAAGTGTAAAATAAATAAGCCACAAGAATATATTGTACAGCACAGAGAACATAACCAACATTTTACAATAACTGTATTTGAATTATAACTTAAAAGTTTTGAATCACTATGCTGTATATCTGAAATTTATATAGCATTGTAAATCAGCTATACATCAATAAAAAATATTAATAATTAAGTTTAAAAACTGGCCATAATACTTTTAAAGCAATCTGCAGATTCAATGTAATACCCATCAAAATACTCAGGGAATATTTCACAATACTAGAACTAATAGTCCTAAAATTTGTATGGAACCCCAAAATCAACATTTAAAAAAAGTATGAGTATTCATTGGAGGGATTAATGCTGAAGCTGAAACTCCAATACTTTGGCCACCTGATGCAAAGAGCTGACTCATTTGAAAAGACCCTGATGCTGGAAAAGATTGAAGGCAGGAGGAGAAGGGGATAACAGAGGATGAGATGGTTGGATGGCATCACTGACACAATGGACATGAATTTGAGTAAATTCTAGGACTTGTTAATGGACAGGGAGATCTGGTGTGCTGCAGCCCATGGAGTCACAAAGAGTTGGACACAACTGAGTGACTGAACTGAACTGAACTGAACTGATGTTAACACTGGCAGACCATGAATAATTATGGTATATATTGAAATCCGTAAGTCAATCATATTAAAAATAAGAATATTTGACTGAAAAGATGAAGATTTATCACTTCTGAAATTGCATGTGTAATACCTAATTTGAAATAGCATGTTCATGGTTTGAAAGACAAAACAATGAAATATCAAATCTCTGCAATACTATATGCAGATTCAATCATAATTCTATTAAGCTTATTTTTTAAAATGACAAGCAATATATAAAATTCATATGGAAATGGAAATAAAATTATGAAAATAATCCTATAAAAGGACAAAACTGAGACATTATAATACATACTAAACTAATACAAAGGTAATTCAGTTCAGTTCAGTTGCTCAGTTAAGACAATATAGTTTTAGTGTAAGAAATGACATATTTGCCAGTGGAACAGAAGAGACTTCCAAGATACAAATCTAGATTATTACAGTCACTTGAGTTTTGACAATGTAGCCAATTGGGAAGTGAACATGCTTTCAAGTGACACAGAATTACTAGATACCAATATTAGGAGAAAAAGTTAACATCAGCTTCTACCTCATGCTGTTGAAAACTGAATTTTCATTGTCTCACAGACCTAAAGGTAAAATGCTATATCTTTAAAGCTTTTATTGAAAACCTTTAGACAACACTTTTGTGTTTTTAGGTGGGTACATGCAGCTGACAGGAAAGATTAGGCAACAAGAATACAAAGTAAAATTGATGAATACATTTTTATTAACCATAAAATTTGATTATCAAAATACAACATTAAGTAAATGAATAGGCAAGTTCTAGGCTGGGAAAAATATTCATGGATCATGTCTCTCACAAAGACTAGTATTCAAGTTGTAGAAAGACTGTCTACAACTCAATAAAAAAAGAAGAAAGATAACTCAATGAAAATGAGTAAATAAAATTAATCAGATACACATTAAAAAAGACATACAAAATAGCCAATACATGCATGTATTTCTCACCATCATTTGTAATTATGAAAATGCAAATTCACACCAGTCTATGTTCGATACAGGATACAGGATGCTTAGGGCTGGTGCATGGGGATGATCCAGAGAGATGATATGGGCTGGGAGGTGGGAGGGGGTTTCAGGACTGGGAACTCATGTACACCCATGGCTGATTCATGTGAATGTATAGCAAAACCAATACAGTATTGTAAAGCAAAATAAAGTAAAAATAAAAATTAAAAAAAAAAGAAAATGCAAATATAAATCATCAATAGATATCACTACATATCTACCAGAATGGCTAAATTTGAAAACAGCACTCATGGAACCTTTCAAAAAGAGCTCTATTTATCTGTGAATTATATGATCATATAATTAGAATTCTGTTTTGATTTATCAAATGTATTACGTGCCTCTTCACACAACTGTTTTACTTGTTCTTTATACACTGTGTATACACAATTGACCATTCTACTGGTGTTCTCTTGTCACCATTCAAGTTAAGAATAGGAATCTCATTGCTCTTTATATCTCTTTTGGCCTCTCTCTTTAAAATATGATTGTCTTATGTATCTCCTGTATATGCATACACTTAATATCACATTACATAGTGTTAAAACTTTACTTTAATCAGCATACATAACTTAGAAAACACAGAAGAAGGAGTGTCTATTTTATTCATCCATGCTTTGTTTATTGTATTCTTTCCTCATTTCTGATGTTCCAAGGTTTCATCTTTTAGCATTTTTCTTTGCTTAAAGAATTGTCTGAAGCCCTTCTTTCATAGAGGTGTGCCTGTAATAAATTGTTTCTGTTCTTTTTCATGGGAAAATCCCTTGATTTCTGCTTCATTCTTGAAGGGTATTTTCAGTGAGTGTAAATGAACAATGTAAAGCAACAGAGGAAAATAACAATCAGAAAGACTAGAGATCTCTTTGAGAAAATTACTGATATCAAGGAAATATTTCACGCAAGCATTGGCATGATTAAGGACAGATAAAAGCCTAACTGAAGACTGAAGCAGAAGACATTAAGAGGAGGTGGCCAGAAGACACAGAAGAATTATACAAGAAAGGTCTTAACGACCTGGATAACCACGATGGTGTGGTCACTCACCTAGAGTCAGACATCTTGGATTATGAAGTCAAGTGGGCCTTAGGAAGCATTGCTACTGATAAAATTAGTAGAGGTGATGTAATTCCAGCTGAGCCATTTCAAATCCTAAAAGATGTTGCTGTTAATGTGTTGCACTCAACATGTTAGCGAATTTGGAAAACTCAGTAGTGGCCACAGGACTGGAAAAAGTCAGATTTCATTTCAATCCCAAAAAAAGACAGTGTCAACAAATATTCAAATAACTTTACAATTGTGCTCTTTTCACACGCTAGCAAGATTATGCTCAAAATCCTTCAAGCTAGACTTCAGCAGTAGGTGAACCAAGAACTTTATATGTACAAGCTGGATTTTAAAGAGGCAGAGGAACCAGAGATCAAATTGTCAACATTTATTGGGTCATGAAGAAAGAAAAGGATTCCAGAAAAATGTGTACTTCTACTTTATTGACTGGGTGAAAGTCTTTGACTCTGTGGATCACAACAAACTAGAAAATTCTTAAAGATGGGAATATCAGACCACCTTACCTGTCTCCTGAGAAACCTGTATGCAGATCAAGAAGCAACATTTAGAATTTTACATGGAACTATGGACTACCTCAAAATTGAGAAAGGAGTATGACAAGGCTGTATATTTTTATTCTGATTATTTAACTTATATATACAGTACATCAGGAAAAATTGTGGGCTGGATGAATCTCAAGCTGGAATCAAGATTGCAGATAGAAATGTCAATAACATCAAATATGTACATGATACCACTCTAATGGCAGAAAGCTAAGAGGCACTAAAGAGCCTCTTGATGAAGGTGAAAAAGCTGGTTTAAAACTCAACATTCAATAAAATAAGATCATGGCATATGGTCCCAATACTTCATGGCAAATAGAAGGGGAAAATGTGGAAGCAGGGACAACTTCTATTTCTTTGGGCTCCAAAATCACTTTATAGTGACTGTAGCCATGAAATTGAAAGACACTTGCCCTTTGGAAGGAAAGCAATGATAAACCTAAGCAGTAGATTAAAAAGCAGAGACACCACTTTGCCAACAGATTTCCCCATAGACAAAGCTCTGGTTTTTCCAGTAGTTATGTAGGGATGTGAGGGTTGGACCATAAAGAAGGCTGAAAACTGAAGAACTAATGCTTTTGCATTATGGTGCTGTAGAAGACTCCTGAGAGTACCTTGGACTGCACAAGATCAAGCCAGTCAATCAGAAAGGAAACAAATCCTGAATACTCACTGGTAGGACTGATACTGAAACCGAAACTCCATACTCTGTCCACCTGATGCGAATAGCTGACTCATTGGAAAAGACACTGATGATGGGAAAGATTGAGGGCAAATGGAGAAGAGAACGATAGAGGATGAGATAGTTTGATACCATCACTGACTCAATAGACATGGATTTGAGCAAACTCTAGGAGCTAGTAGAGGATAAAGGAGCCTTGTGTGCTACAGTCTGTGGGCTTGCAAAGAGTTGGACACAACTTAGAACAAAAGTAATGTGGGTGCACAGAAATTTTCTTATGACACATGAAAAATAGCATTGCTTATCAATTATTTTGTGCATCCCTGGTTTCTGATGCAGAATATACTATTATTCAAATTATTTTACACTATAGGTAAATGGTCTCTATTGATGTTTTTGAAATACGGTCTTCATATATAGTTTTCAGAAAGTAGTTATGATGTATCTTGAAGTGGCTTATTTGATTTTATACTATTTAGACTAAATCAATCTCTTGAATCTGTAAGTTTCTGCCTTTTGCAAAATTTGGAAAATTTTCTGCCATTATTTGTTAAAATACTTTTATAGTTCTTCCTCCTTTTGCTTCCGCTGCCAGAAAAACACAGATGATTTGTTATTAAATCTTCTATTTTCTCCTATGAGCCTATGACACTTAGTTCACTTTCTTCAGCCTAATTTTTCTATGCTGTTGAAACCACATAATTTTTATTATTTCTCTTCAGTTTCACCGGGATGTTTATGATTGTTTTTGTTGATCTTCCACTTGTTCACCTCCATTCTCCTGTTGAATTCAACCTTGAGCTTTTTATTTAGGTTACGTTATTTTCATCTGTAATAGTTCTATTTGGGTGTTAATATATTCAATTTCTCTGAAGAGGCTCTGCATTTAATTGCTTTAAAACTTTCATTTATTAGAAATATGTTATAATTGCTCATTGAAAAGTTTTTATAATGGCTGCATTAAAATATTTTTTAGATATCTCTGATATCTTTGTTATCTCAGTTCTATCATCAATCAATTCTCTATTTTCAAATCCAATGTGAGATATCCTCAGTCTTTGTTATGATAATTGATTTCAACTGAAGCTTTAACATTTTTGTATTATGTTATTTGACTTTGAAGCTTGTTTAAATTTCTGTTTTAACCGATCTATTCTGATACTGTTCTGGCAGGGGAGTGAATTGCTTGCACTGCCAACTGCTAAGAGAAAGTCAGGTTGCAAACTAAGTGTCTGTACATATTAAGGGTGGGGAGGAGGATGTGGAGGAGTCTTCTTGTTATTGCTAGGCTAAGGTAAGATGGAAGTCATAGCCATTTAGATCTTTGGAATACATTGCACCTTTTCAATCCCCCTTTAAATGTGTCATTTCCAGATTTTCTAAAACTTTTTAATCAGGACTCTTGTTTGCCCCAACTAGCATTTCTACCTCAAGAAGCTATGATATTAAGGAATTGCCCCTGAATGTTTTCTATGAATGCCTTGCAGATAGGGCTTCTCAGTGAAAGAACTCAAGACACCAATATAGTTAAACTTTGTGTCTGGAACTTTTCCAGAAATCTGTCAGCTGGGTCAAATAGTGACAATTTCTGGAGACGGGCTTTTGGAGAAGTTCCAAGGCCCTTCTCCCCTCTCTAATGACTGCTAAGTACCTAGTTTTGATGGCTATTCATGTTACAAAGCTGCTCGATTCAAGGCTACATGAGAATATGGAAATGAATAGGAAAGGTTTAAACACTAAAAATTTCATATTAATTTTTGCTATTATGATTTAGTCATTTTTCTTGAATAACCACACTCTCAGTGTACCTATGGTTAGTTTGTAGAGTTCTAAAAAGTTCATTTTGACAATTTTTGCCAGTATTCTGACTATATTAATGGACTAGGATATATTCTACAGCCCTTTCTCTACCAGTCCAAAGTGTTTTCAAGCTTATTGTTTTACATACCAAATTTGAGGGATGTTTGTTTTGTAGTAATCATTAATTTAGGTGGTGTAGGAGAAAATAAAAAAAGGAAATGTGATGCATTTTACATATTACTATAGTTTAGGGAAAAATATATTGGGCAAATTGCTAATTTTTTTGAATTTTGATAACTGAGCATTGGTAAAATTATTTGCTGACATTGTACATTTTTTCTTTTTTATCTTTATTCTGTTTCTGTTCAGTAAACTTTATTAATCAACATTGCCCACCATATAATTAGAAAGCCATTTATATCAAAAGAATGTGCTTTTGATTCTTGTAAAATGAAAAAAAAATGTTCCTCTGTTGATTACATTTATTTTTGGTTTTATTCTGCTTTCCCCCTTAGGCCACTATCAATGGCAAATTCATTTTAGCCAAGAGGCACAAATATAACGTTTCATCATGAAATATATGAGTGGGTATACATTATGAAAAATGTTATCAAACGTTCATGTAGAGTGCAGATATTTATATTTATGGCAGCTCTATAACATAAGTGACATTATCATCACTAATTTATTAACTGCTTATTTGACATGAAACCCTAAAAGTGACTAATGATAGAAATAAAAATTCATTATTTAACAATTACACAAATATATAAAATAGCCTAGTTTTAGAAACATATATCATTTAGGTTATAATGTATTTGTGGCTTAGTTTCCAAATAGCAATAAATGGATGTATTTCATTTTGGGGCTCATTAATATATTTATTTTGAGATGGAGAGAATACAAATGATAGGAGGTAAGTTAACTGATATTGTATATTCAGATCATCACATCCTTTATTTTAAGGAGAAGACTTACATATATATTCTTGTCAAGAAGGCCATGTTTTGCTTATGAAGGGAATTGAAAATTGGATTTCTACTGTTTCTACCTCTAACCTCAGAAAAGGCAATGGCAACCTACTCCAGTACTCTTGCCTAGAAAATCCAATGGACGGAGGAGCNCTTACATATATATTCTTGTCAAGAAGGCCATGTTTTGCTTATGAAGGGAATTGAAAATTGGATTTCTACTGTTTCTACCTCTAACCTCAGAAAAGGCAATGGCAACCTACTCCAGTACTCTTGCCTAGAAAATCCAATGGATGGAGGAGCTGCAGTCCATGGGGTTGCTAAGAATCAGACATGACTGAGCGACTTCCCTTTCACTTTTCACTTTCATGCATTGGAGAAGGAAATGGCAACCCACTACAGTGTTCTTGCCTGGAGAGCCCCAGGGATGGCAAAGCTTGGTGGGCTGCTGTCTATGGGGGCACACAGAGTAGGATACGACTGAAGTGGCTTAGCAGCAGCAGCTACCTCTAATATTTTTAACCATCATTGATGTCTTTCATTATAAGATACAATAAATTTAAGAGTTGATTCAGATTTTAAAAAATTTGTTTACATAGAAAATTATCTGAGCTTAGAAATGATTAAAGTTCTATCATGAAACATTACAGTGTCCACTGGTAACTTATTAAACACAAGATGCTATATATATTTGTTTTCAATGGAGTAGGAAAATTCTGAAAGAGATAGGAATACCAGACCACTTGACCATCCTCTTGAGAAACTGATATGCAGGTTNAGTTCTATCATGAAACATTACAGTGTCCACTGGTAACTTATTAAACACAAGATGCTATATATATTTGTTTTCAATGGAGTAGGAAAATTCTGAAAGAGATAGGAATACCAGACCACTTGACCATCCTCTTGAGAAACTGATATGCAGGTTAGGAAACAACAGTTAGAACTGGATATGGAACAACAGACTGGTTCCAAATAGGAAAAGGAGTATGTCAAGGCTGTATATTGTCACCCTGCTTATTTAACTTACATGCAGAATGTATCATGAGAAACGCTGTGCTGGAAGAAGCACAAGCTGGAATCAAGATTGCTAGGAGTAATATCAATAATCTCAGATATGCAGATGACACCACTCTTATGGCAGAAGAAGACCTAAAGAGCCTCTTGAAAGTGAAAGAGGAGAGTGAAAAAGTTGGCTTAAGCTCAACATTCAGAAGACTAAGATCATGGCATCTGGTCCCATCACTTCATGGCAAATAGATGGGGAANTTAGCAGCAGCAGCAGCAGCAGCAGCAGAATGTCCTCTAAAGGTGCCCGTCAAAATAAGTAGTTCTGGGAATCAAGGGTATCAAAGAAAGAGTCAAATTCAGAAGAAGAAAAAAAAGATTTGTGGGGCAGAAAGACTGAAGATAGACTGGGGCAGGAGGAGAAGGGGCTGACAGAGGATGAGATGGCTGGATGGCATCACCAACTTGATGGACATGAGTTTGAGTGAACTGCGGGAGATGGTGATGGACAGGGAGGCCTGGTGTGCTGCAATTCATGGGGTCACAAAAAAATCGGACACGACTGAGCGACTGAACTGAACTGAACGATGGAGAAACAACTATTGGATTCCCTGGAAGCTCAGCTGGTAAAGAATCTGCCTGCAATTCAGGAGACCCTAGTTCAATTCCCATATATATATATATATATATATATACACTAGGTTTCATGATTTTGATAATGATTACTTTTCATTTCTTTCCAGCATTTGTCATTTCCTTTCCTGGGGGAATATTTTTCAAAATAAACAGTTTTAAAGGCATCATTCCTTTATCATAACCGAGTTTTGCAAATCCTAAAGAACAATATGCTACCAGATTTAAGATATCTTAAAACAAAGCCATGAAATTCAGTTATATATTATCATCTTCCAGACTGTCTTCCATGGGCTAAAAATACTACTTGCTTAACCACTTAGTATTTCTCTGCATTTTTGTTTAGAAGAAATCTAACTGTAATATCACTGTACTTTATAAAGTCCCCAAGGTGTGTCTTCTCTCACTAAAGTGTTAGAATGATATTTGTGATGATGGCAACTCTGATCAAGGCTATGTTGGGAAAGTATCAAGATATAGTCTAATTATCTTTCAACAGATGGGACATGTGGGAGATCTCAGGTATAATTACTTTAATATATAAAAGTTAGAGACAATGTCCAAGGACATTTCTAATGTTTTATATTTCTTATTTGTTTATTTTATATCTTACTTTGGGTGTTCTGGGTCTTCACTGCTGCACACAGTCTTTCTTTAGGGGCAATGAGTGGATACTGTCTCTCTAGTTGGGGTATGCAGGTTTCTCTTGTTGCAGAGCACAACTCTAGGGTGCCCAGGCTACAGTAGTTGCCACTACAAGCTCTACAATGCATGCTCAGCAGTTGTGGTGGAATCTTCCCAGACCAAAAGCTGAACCCATGTTCCCTTTATTGGCAGTCATATTCTTAATCACTGGACCACCAGTGGAGTCCTAAGTGTTATATTTCTGTTTGTACCTAAATTTTGTGAATAGAAATATTTCTAAAAAAGAGTTTCATTTATGAATGCTGAAGAATTTATTTTAGAGTCCAATAATCAATTTTAACCAAAATAAAAATAATACACTCTTGTTTTCACACCTTGTCTTTCTTTTAGATGCTTCAAGTCACCGGGTTTTTAATCATTATTTAAAGTATTCAAATATACCAGTGCTCTATCTGTGATGATAAAGCAGAACATCTCAAGCCTTCTTAGCTGTTCTTGATGTATATTAATAACTTAGTTCTAAACAATTGCATGTGCAAATAGAAGGGGGCACTGACAGTCTACCTCTTTATATGACACTTGATAGAGTGGAACTCAGTTCCACACAGATATCTAGATTGGGTATTAGGAATTATGGGTTACAGTTTCAACACTTCCACAAACCTCTCTCTCAATAGAATCTGGTCCAAATATGGGGAATATAATCTGTTCCCTTTTCTGACAAGTAACCAGGATGCCTTTATGTCTTAACATTGAATTTAAATATAATCATTAAAAAAATGCAAAATGACTAAGAATTGATTGAAGTCCTATTTTTATAAAGTTTGCTACTCTTTCTATGAAACAACTTTTTTTAAGGGATTAGAATTTGAGTTTGCTGAGAATGTCATTAAAGTATTTTGAATGTTCTGACCACAGTATGAAAAAAAGTCTGTCTAATTTACAGAGATAAATTAATTTTTCTATATAAACAGATAACATATCATTTCCCACCAGTGAGACAAGAAAGGCAGCATTAGTACCAGTCATATATACACTGGAAAAAGGGAAAGTCTGAAAATTTAATAAGTACATTTCATGAAGCAGTAGAACTTTTACACACTGGATTAATGACAACAGGATAAATGGAAAAATATTGTATGTAGATAAATATCACTATAAAATAATTAAATGTATAAACTATATATTCTCTATATGTGAATTTAACAGATGTACTATACTAATGCATTAATAATAGAAAAAAAGTACTATTTAATATAGGGAAGCTCTCTGAGCAATCTTGACTTTTCTGTACCAAAAATATATTTTATAATATAAAGTCTGTTTAAAAAGTTTAAAATGTATGCTCACTTTTAACTTTCACCTGTAAAATATTGTTAAGATGCTCAAAAATTATTAGATGTTAATACAATGCATTGTCACTTTTCATCATTTTTGTGTAATGTATTCATTAAGCAATATTTTTTTCTTTTTCACTGAATTCATACATCCGCAAGCCAATATGGTTAATGAATAAGAGCTGAGAAAATATTTTGAATATCTGGCAATCTTAATGTCAAGGTTCATGATGATTCAAAATGAAATACCACTAAATTTACTTTGAAAGTCATGAATCAGATATTCAATATTGAAAATATAATGCCAGCTACATTATAGTAATTTATATTGATTTAAATGTTTCCATTTTCCAATATTCATTTATTTTAGTTATATATGCATCATAAAACATAATGTTTGTGAATAAACGGGTCATTATTTTGATGGACACATAACAATGCACCCTGGTGAAAGCAACAAACAAAACAGAAACAGTATAATATCTTTAATGTGCTTAATCATTGGTATTTGAAGCTTAGAGTTAGGATATAGAAGAGTAACAGCATTGAGTAGATTAAAATCCTAAAAGGGAGCCAAGCCATCATCTAGCTGAGTTCATGAATCTTATTGTTATTTAGTAAAGAAGTCCTGTCAACTCTTCTGCAACCCTGTGGACTGTAACCCATTATGCTCTTCTGTCCATGGATTTCCCAGGCAAGAATACTGAAATGGGTTGCCATTTCTTTCTCCAAGGTATCTTCCAGATCCAGGGATTTAACTTGAGTCTCCTGCATTGGTAGGTGGGTTCTTTACCACTGAGCCACCAGGAACAGTTAATGACTGCTTATTATTTTAAACTTTGTAAGAACCAACAAGGAGGCTAAAATGATATTACTTTAGCCTCCCTCAAAATAATTTTTTCTTTATCTTTTGAGAAATGAGTAATTATGACTCCAGAATATAGTATAGGAAAATTCCAATTTTAAAAAATACAGTTAATTGCATATAATATGTATTTTTCTACATTTATCATAATTCTCCTTATTAGCCATGAAAACTCTACTTTGTCAATTGAGTAATATGAGATAATGAAATTTCATGCATTTAAAAATTGTGTATTTTAAGGTAGGTCTTGAAAGAAGTTTGCCTTTATTAAGTGTTTGCTAATGAAAACAATTGAGTAGATATTGCATGTAGAAAACATTTGACACCATCAGCCAAAGGAAAACACTATTATCAAGTCTATCATGTCTTCTAACTTTAGACTGCATTTCCTCTTCTTCCTCTTCTTCTCCTTTCATCTCCTCTTCCCTCTTTTTCCCTTCTCCTCTATTCCCTCTGCCTCCCCTTCTTCTTCCTCTTCCTCTGTCTCTTTCTCTTCTGCTCTTGCTCCTCCACCTCTTCTCATTCTCCTTCTTCTTCATGTTGCTCTCTTCCCCTCCTCTTGAATCTGCTTCTTCTGCTTTATATTTCTTAACTCAATTTGAAATTTTTAGTAATTTTTTTATGCCATGGACTTATTTATACACATAATTATAAAAAGATTTTTCAGCACTTGAATATGTTTCAATAACATTTCAGAATATATGGAAGCTATATTATTAGTCAATTAGAATTTTAAAATGTAAATTATTTGTTACAGGATGAATCAGAACTTTTTCTTCAATTAATCATCAAATGAGGAACTGAAA
>SJYV01036883.1:15179-98562 GCA_006410875.1 Neotragus pygmaeus | reverse complement strand
GATGGACATGAGTTTGAGCAAGCTCACGGAATGGGTGCTGGACAGGGAAACCTGACGTGGTGCAGTCCATGGGGTCGCAAAGAGTCGGACACGACTGAGTGACTGAGCGAGTGAACTGAACTGAGGAGAAAGGTATGGAAACTTGGACTGCACTTCTGTTCTCATCAAAATGACAAGCGCCATGCAACTCGTCCTGTTTAAGGTGGCTTTCAAAGTGAATTTTCTCTGATTTTCCTCTCTACCTTGCAATTAGTCAATAGTAGAAGATGTTGCAATGGTAAAGAATCTGCCTGCCAATGGAGGAAACAAGGCTTCAACCCCTGGGTCAGGAAGATCCCCTGGAGGAAGAAATGGTAACCTACTCCAGTATTCTTGCCTGGAAAATTCCATGGACAGAGGAGCCTGGCGGGCTAGTCCATAGAGTCACAAAGAGTCAGACACCTGAAGACCTTTATCATATATAAATCCAGAATTTAAATTCAAGACCCTGTTCATCAACCATTTTCATATGGACAAGGACAACATAAAAAGAAGTGTCGTTTGCTGGCTTCCTTGTTAGTCTTAGCCATAATTATGGATTTCCCTGTCAGGCTGGGTGACTCAGAGCAGGTATGAGCACTGTTAATGACGTTTTTAAACTGCATGTATCAAGTGGCTCAAAATTTCCCAAATAATGTAAATAGCTGTCAAATACAGTAAATTAAAAAATCAAGCTTCTCTTTTAAAAGATCATAATTGTCAGGAGACTTCGATCCAGATTCTGGTCACTGTCTGTCATGGTCTGGGGCTCAGTGGAGGCCGGAGTCTGTCATAGTGCCTGTCACTATGTCTGGGTCTGAGACAAGAGTCAGAGGCCTCGAGCAAGTCCATTGAATTTTCCAATTTTCTTTCCTGCTGGCTCTCTCCTTTCTGACCCCAGTTTCCTCCTTCTCCTTGGGCTAATCTAATAACGGAATTGTAGTCATGATGACAGAAAGTATATAGTCATAGCATTTTCAGATACGATTTAATTTTTAACCAGGGCTCTTAATATCTAAATTTTGTTTTCTCAAAATGAAAAATGATCCAGTCTGAGGTGGGTCCCCCACCTCCAGGATCTAATGCCTGATGATCTGAGGTGGAGCTGATATCATAGCAATAGAAATAAAGTGCACAATAAATGTAATGCATTTGAATCATCCTGAAGTCCATCCATACCCCCCACCCCATCCTAGCCCTTGGGGAAAAAATGTCTTCCATGAAACCCATCCTTGGTGCCAAAGGTTGGGGACTGCTGTGCTAGAGGACACNGATATAATAGTAATAGAAATAAAGTGCATAATAAATGTAATGCACTTGAATCATCCTGAAGTCCATCCATACCCCCCACCCCATCCTAGCCCTTGGGAAAAAATGTCTTCCATGAAACCCATCCTTGGTGCCAAAGGTTGGGGACTGCTGTGCTAGAGGACACCAGAGCATAGCGGTGATGCACATCATTGCAAAGGGGGTATTATGTTTATAGTAAAGCATATACATTTAAAAATCCACAACTTTATTGTGGAGAAAAATGTGCAACCTTCATGAATGTTTAAGATGGAGCATCAGCTAAAAATCTTTCTCTTTCTGCTCCTTCTTGTGATTCTGCTCAGATATTCTCTCCCCCAGGACGGCCTCAGTGTGCCTCTGCCATTGAGAGACCTTCAAGGGAAAAGCTTAAGGAGTATGTCCTCCTAGTTAGGAGAGAGAGATGAATGATGCTGGGATGTGAAGCACTGTGTGTGTCCAGAAGTCAGTATTGATGGGTGTTCCCTGAGGGAGTCCTCAAATCACACCCGGGAAGGAAAGAGCCATGTCGCATCCTTGGGAGTTAAAGCAGGCCAGCATCGCAAGCTCCTCTGGTTCCCTCTCCCTCTTCATCCCACCTCACCTCCCTTCCAGAACCAGTCTGTAGTTATAGACACAGGTTTGAGTCCACCGTGCTGCCATTTGTGAATGCTGGCCATGGTCCTCCATTCTTTGTTGTTTTGCTTTTTTTAATAATTGTATTTATTTGTTTATTTTTGGCTGTGCTGGGTCTGTGTTGCTATATGGGCTTTTCACTAGTTTCAGAGATCGGGGGCTACCCTTTGTTGTAGTGCATGGGCTTTTCATTGCAGTGGCTTTTCTTGTGGAGTGTGGGTTCTAGGGCAGGCTTCGGTAGTTGCAGCTCCCAGGCTCTGGAGCACAGGCTCAATAATTGTGGCTCACTGGCTTAGTTGCTCCATGGCATGTGGGGTCTTCCCAGCACAGGACTTGAACCCATGTCTCCTACGTCGGCAGGCGGAGTTTTTACCCCTGAGCCACCAGGGAAGCCCCACAGTGCTCCATCCTTAAGAACAGCCAAGGTTGATTATCAATTGTCACTCCTTTAACCTCTCTGAGCCTTAGTTGGCCTCATCTGTAAAATGGGCATGATAATGATGCCCTATAACTTTGTTTTGAAGATAAAAATAAATTATATATGTGAAAACATCTTATAAACTGCAACGCTTCCCACAGATTCCAGTTATTATGATGGGGTTGTCCTAACATCCTGATGGGTTAGCTGGTTGTTGATTTATTTATTTGCTCATTTATTTTTCCATGAAGCTTCAGGAGCAATAGCAAAGAATTGGCTTATAGGATTGGAAGTAACAAATAAAGCCTCTTCTCCTCCAGGAAGGAAATATGGCAGGACAAGCAAGGGCTATTGCTGGGACTCTGCAGCCTGCCTAGTGAGACAGGAGGAGAAGAGAAATAGCCAGGCCTCTACTCCAAAACCTATGGAATGAAGGGGCTGCCTGAACACCCGTGGCAAAGGCACTTTGGTAACAGAAGCTGGGGGGGAAGGCAGAAGTGGAGCCTTTCGATCACATTTTACTAAAAAGTTCAGCTTAATCTCAAGATATTTTCGTGCCTGGCTTGAGCTGCTGAATGTTTTTCTTGCTTGAGGTTTAATCCACTATATGCTGGGGCTTCCCAGTTAGCACTAGTGGTAAAGAACCCACCTGCTAATATAAGAAATAGAAGGGACTCAGGTTTGATCCCTGGTTTGGGAAGATCCTCTGGAGGAGGACACTGTAACCCATTCCAGTATTCTTGCCTGGAGAATCCCACAGACAGAGGAGACTGGCGGGCTCCATGGGGTCGCAAAGAGTTGGACACGACTGAAGCAACGGAGCATGAATGCACCATGATATGGTAGGTAAACAGCCATATCCTTCTAAAGACACACTTGTAAGGCCTTCCGGGGTCAGATACATGACCAACATTTCAGAAAAGAAGATATACAAATGGTCAATAAGCTCGTGAAGAAGGTGCTCAACATCATTAGACATCAGGAAATTATTACAAATTAAAACCACAATGAGAAAGCATTTTAGACTCTCTGAAAAGTCTAAAATCAAGCACTGGCTGTGTCCAATGTTGGTAAGAACATAAAGCACATAGAATTTCATACATTTGGACTGTAAAATGGTATCATTTCTTTGGAGAGTTGTATAGCAGTTTTTAATGAAATTAAACAGGCATCTACTCTATGACCCAGCCATTTCATTCTGCAGTATTTATTCAAGAGAAATGAAAACAAATGTCTCCCAAAGACTTGTGCAAGAATGTTCATTGTAGTTTGATTTATAATTGACTAATACTCCAAAAGTTCATCAACAGGGGAATGGATCAACAGTTGTGGTATATGCAGATTTTCCTAGTGGTCCTGTGGTTGAGACTACTTGCTTTCACTGCAAAGGGCATGGGTTCAATCACTGGTTGGGGAACAAGGATCCCATATACCGTGCAGTGTGACCAAAAGGAAAAAAGAAACCAAAGGGCTTCCCTGGTGGCTCAGTGATAGAGAATCTACCTGCCAATGCAGGAGACACAAGTTTGATGCCTGATGGAGAAGATTCCACATGCCATTGAGCTTGTGCTCCAGAGACCAGGAGCTGCAACGACTGAGCCAATGAGCTGCAGCTGCTGAAGCCCAAGCACCCTGGAGCCTCTGCTCCACCACGAGAGAAGCCACCACACTGAGAAGGCCCTGCTCTCACAACCAGAGAAAAGCCCAGGCAACAACGAAGACCCAGTGCAACCGAAAACAAATAAATAAACTATAAAAAAGGAAGAAGAGGAAAACCAATTGTGGTATTGCTGTATTATGGAATAATACTCAGATTAACACACAAACAAATGAAGGTAGAACTCCCACCCCTTGGTTGGGTCAGGTATCCACATTCAACTACATTTAGAAACAGATTTGTTTGAAAAGAAGCTTCCTTGTGGTTTAAAAAGGAGAAAGGAGAAGTCTGAATTTTTAAGACATGTGCCAGGATTGTTCACTCTGCCTGTGATGGAGACAAGAGCTGGGTGGCATCTGGAGGAAGACTTGGGTGGGGCCATTTTCTTAGGGCTGATGCTTCAAGTGACTCTGAATATTTACATACTGTAGAAGGTATTGAGGATGTTGGGAGTGGAAGCATTATGTCATCAAGTAATGTTAAAGGCATGAGTTTAAAAGCATAGAGACTGGCCTGGGGCAGGGATGGGAACCCCTCTTCCACTGCAGCAGGAAGAAGAGAGGAAGAAGTCAGATAGCAATGCAGTTCAATTTATAGAATTTTATTTGTCATTAGCTAATCAATCAATATGTTGGCTGTGCTGGGGCTTCAGTGCACCGTGGGGCTCTTCACTGTGGTGCGAGGGGGTTCCCTTGTTTCAGTGCTTGGACTCAGTAAGTTGCCACACACTGGCTCTCTAGTGGCACTCAGGTTTTAGTTGCCCTGAAGTACGTGGGATCTTAGTTTCTCAACCAGGGATTGAACCCATGTCCCCTGCATTGGAAGGCAGATTCTTAACCACTGGACCACCAGGGAAGTCCCCAGTTTATAGAATTGATGCGAGAAAATGGAGAGAGCTCTCTAATGATTCCTAATCCCTCTGTGAAATAGGAGTTCAAGTCGTGTGCTGAGAGTGAAAAATATGTGGAATTAGAGGCTTAAGAAAATGGAGAAAATGTGGGAAAGTCAATCTGGAGACTCAGAAATGACAAGAGAGCCAAAAGGATTTTTGTTCTGCCTCTAAGTCACGTCTGACTCTTTACAGCCCAGTGGACTATAATTCACCAGGTTCCTCCGTCCTCCACTCTATCTTGCAGAGTTCAAATTCATGTCTTTTGAGTCAGTGATCCTATCTAACCATTTCATCCTCCTCTGCCCCCTTCTTCTTTTGCCTTCAATCTTTCTCAGCAAATTAAAAATTAAATTGTACCTGGAAATGATAGGACTTGAATCTTTCACAGCCAAGAAGATTACTGGGCTCCAGACACAAATGAGCTGAGGTTGGAGCCCATCGATGTTCAGAGACCCCAAAATGCTAGATTTGGGGCTTAGTAACCTCAACATGGACAAGGAGAAAGCACAGGGCTTGCCTCTGTCCCACGTGACCTTCTCTCCCTGTCACTTCTGACTCCACCCACAGCTGCAGCTTATAGCAACACAAAAGATTCCACCTGCTTTGCCTGGCCCTTCTCTACTGCCATTCACTCCCTGTTCCTGCCTCCTGCAGTTTTCATTTCCAGGAGAACTGGAAACCCCTAGCATTTCCCCCTCAGTCACAGGAGCAAAATCAAAGACAGAAGGACAATTTGGGGGTGGGCAGTGGATCAATGAGAAGAACAGGTCAAGCATGCAGTGTCTTCACTGGCAGTGGGGGGCCTTCAGGCGTGGTGTGTGCAAAGGCCTCCGGTGACCTTTTATCAGGCCAGAGGCCCCTTGAGGTACAGAGAGAGGAAGCGCAGGTTAGGCCTCAGCTGGAGGCTTTTTAATAATAAGTGTTCTTGTTTATCAACAAGAAATATTCATGACATTGTTAAGCACTTTATGTAAGCAGGTTATTAAAGGGCGCTAATGAATATTACCAATTTTGTTTTAAACAAGTGTATATATAGTTATAGAAAATAAGCCAAGTTACATCTTCAGCTGTACCAGATCTTATAAGGTCATGCTTCAAAGCAGCCATATTACAGTTACCCTCTGGGGGTGAGGGGAGCATCTCCACAAATATTGTCTATTATCATTCTTTAAATTGGGTGAGAAAAATTTAATTTCCCCAACTGAGGTTGGTTGTCTTTTTCTCATTTTTAAAAATAGGATTCTTTATTACACTGTTGTCTGGGTTTGAGTCTTTTGTTAATCATATGAAAACTAAAGAAAAGAATCACTTCTCTGCAGAGATATATAAAAAAAGCAGAGACATCACTTTGCCGACAAAGGTCCATGTAGTCAAAGCTTTGGTTTTTCCAATAATCATATACGGATGTGAGAGTTGGAGCTGAGCACCAAAGAATTGATGTTTTCAAATTATGGTCCTGGAGAAGATTCTTGAGAGCCCCTTGGACTGCAAGGAGGTCAAACCAGTCCATCCTAAAGGCAGTCAACCCTGAATATTCATTGGAAGGACTGATGCTGAAATTCCAATAGTCTGGCCACCTGATGTGAAAGAGGGGACTCATTGGAAAAGATCCTGATGCTGGGAAAGATTGAAGGCAGAAGGAGAAGGGTGATGCAGAGGATGATATGGTTAAATAGTATCACAGACTCAGTGGACATGAATCTGAGCCAACTCTGGGAAATAGTGGAGGACAGAGGAGCCTGGCGTGCTGCAGTCCATGGGGTCACAAAGAGTTGGTCATGACTGAAGTGATTTAGCATGCATGCACACACATGTTACATCCCCAATATTTATTTATCTTATAATAGAAGTTTGTACATTTTGACTGCCTTCATCCTGGCCCCCTTCCCCACTGCACCCCCACCTATGGTAACCACAGATCTGGAAATCTCTCTTCTTCTGAATTTATTTGTTTTTGAAGTATAACTAACCTACAACACTATGTTAGTTCCTGTTACACAATATAGTGATCCAATATTTCTATGCATTTCATACTGCTCAATGCAATAATTCTAGTTGTGCTATATCACCATACAAAGACAGTATATAGTTACTGACTATATTCTCCACACAGTACATATCATACTCACAACTCATTTATTTTGTACCTGGAAGTTTGTACCTCTGACTCCGCTTTATCTATTTCTTTTCACCCACTACCCCTTCTCACTCTGGAACACATATTTGTTATCTGTTTCTATAACTCTATGGGCTTTACAAAATTTTTTTTTAATTTTTTATTGGGGGCATAGTTGATTTACAATGTTGTGTTAGTATAACTGTTCTGTTGTGTTTTTCATTTGTTTTATCTTTTTAGATTCCACATATAAGCAAAATAATGCAGTATTTGTCTTTCTATGTCTGATGTAATTCACTTAACATAATACCCTCTGGGCTTCCCAGGTGGTGCTAGCGGTAAAGAATCCATCTGCCAATGCAGGAGACATTAAGAGACATAGGTTCGATCCCTGGGTCAGGAAGATCCCCTGGAGGAAGGCATGGCAACCTACTCCAGTATACTTGCCTGGAGAATCTCAAGAACCGAGGAACCTGGCAGGCTATATAGTCTATAGGATCACAAAGAGTTGGAATCAACTGAGGCAACTTAGCACAGCACAGCACATTATCCTCTCAGTTCAGTCACTCAGTCGTGTCCAACTCTTTGAGACCCCATGCACTGCAGCATGCCAGGCTTCCTTGTCCATCACCAACTCCCGGAGCTTACTCAAACTCATGTCCATCAAGTCGGTGATGCCATCCAACCATCTCATCCTCATCGTTCCCTTCTCTTCCCACCTTCAATCTTTCCCAGAATCAGAGTCTTTTCCAAAGAGTCAGTTCTTTGCATTAGGTGGCCAAAGTATTGGAGTTTCAGCTTCAGCATCAGTCCTTCCAATGAATATTCAGGACTGATTTCCTTTAGGATGGACTGGTTGGATCTCCATGCAGTCCAAGGGACTCTCAAGAGTCTTCTCCAACACCACAGTTCAAAAGCATCAATTCTTCAGTGCTCAGCTTTCTTTATAGTCCAACTCTCCCATCCATACATGACTACTGGGAAAACTATAGTTTTGACTACATGGACATTTGTAGGCAAAGTAATGTCTCTGCTTTTTAATATTCTGTCTAGATTGGTCATAAATTTCCTTCCAAGGAGCAAGTGTCTTTTAATTTCATGGCTGAAGTCACCATCTTCTGTGATTTTGGAGCCCCCCAAAATAAAGTCTGTCACTGTTCCCATTGTTTCCCCATCTATTTGCCATGAANGGATCTCCTTGCAGTCCAAGGGACTCTCAAGAGTCTTCTCCAACACCACAGTTCAAAAGCAGCAATTCTTCAGTGCTCAGCTTTCTTTATAGTCCAACTCTCACATCCATACATGGCTACTGGAAAAACCACAGCTTTGACTAGATGGACATTTGTTGGCAAAGTAATGTCTCTGCTTTTTAATATGCTGTCTAGGTTGGTCATAACTTTTTTCCCTAGGAGTAAGTGTCTTTTAAAATTTCACTGTTGCAGTCACCATCTACAGTGATTTTGGAGCCCCGCCCAAAATAGTCTGTCACTGTTTCCCTATCTATTTGCCATGAAATGATGGGACCAGATGCCATGATCTTAGTTTTTTGAATGTTGAGCTTTAAGCCAAATTTTTCACTCTCCTCTTTCACTTTCATCAAGAGGGTCTTTAGTTCTTCACTTTCTGCCACAAGGGTAGTGTCCTCTGCATATCTGAGGTTACTGATATTTCTCCCGGCAATATTGATTGCAGCTGGTGCTTCATCCAGCCTGACATTTCTCATGATGTACTCTACATAAAAGTTAAATAAGCAGGGTGACAATAACAGCCTTGACATACTCCTTTTCCTATTTGGAACCAGTCTGTTTTTCCATGTCCAGTTCTAACTCTTGCTTCTTGACCTGTGTATAGATTTCTCAAGAGGCAGGTCAAGTGGTCTGGTATTCTTCAGAATTTTCCACCATTTACTGTGATCCACACAGTCAAAGGCTTTGATATGGTCAATAAAGCAGAAATAGATGTTTTTCTGGAACTTTTTTGGTTTTTGAATGATCCAACAGGCGTTGGCAATTTGATCTCTGGTTCCTCTGCCTTTTCTAAATTGAGCTTGAACATCTGGAAGTTCTCGGTTCATGTACTGTTGAAGCCTGTTGAGGACTGTTTTAGGAATCTCCGTTATATCCATTCCTAATACCAGGCTTCCCCGGTGGCTTCTCTGGGTTTCTCTGGTAGCTCAGGCAGTAAAGAATACTACTGCAGTGAGGGACACCTGGATTTGATCCTTGGGTTGGGAAGATCCCCTGCAAAAGGGGACATCTACCCAGTCCAGTATTCTGGCCTGGAGAATTCCATGGACAGAGGTGCCTGGCAAATTACAGTCCATGGGTCACAAAGAGTTGGACACAACTGAATGACTTTCACTTTATTCACTTTTAATGTCAGGCATGTATGAGTCCATCCATGCAGATTTGCAATGAAGACCGTGCTTGCCTACTGCGGAGGAGCTTTCCTGAAAAGACATGGTAGTCAAGTCACATAAGAATGATCCTATCACACTATTCCAGTTGTGGAGGGAGAGGGTAAGATGGAAGGAATAATTCTGAACACAGTCTCTGTCTACTCACAATATCATCCAGCCAGTCCTCCCAGAAGCACAACTCAGCTTGAAAGAAAATGTCTACAATAAAGTGATGACATATTTTAGATTCTTAAAAAAAGGGGAAAATAAATCTTTTGAATCTTAAGAGAACAAACTAGCAATGATACATTAGAAACCAGAATCCCTTGATTTTTATCCAGTTTCATCCTAGTATTCTTGTGTTTTGGATAAAGCAAGACAGAAAGTGAGGTGATAAGTGTTACTGTTAATGATTCAAGTTGGGAGTGATGAAGAGGGTTTGTCCCTTTATATTCCTGGTAAGTGCATGAAGAATAACTGCAGTAGGTACTGGGATCTAACGGGGGCCTTTGCTCTTGTTTAATGTTTTTATGAATATCAAAACCCCAGGCAATGTGGCCCTGTGCAAGCCATCTTCCCTCATCTATCTGCGAAGAGTCTCAGATGAAATATTTAGGCTTACTTGCATACACAACATTTTTCTGTCCACTAAGGAGCATATGTTGTCAGTAAAATCCCAGCTCTGTCTTCCCAGGGGGTAACAGTGGATCCCTCCGCAGTGACTGATGCAAATTTCCTCTGTGACTTAGAATCAACGCAAAGGTATCACTGGCCCACCTAGCCAGCACGTGTCAGGAGGTGTATACAGGCCCTCAAAGTTCTTTTCCCATATGTCACTTCTGAAAACCCAAGAATCTCCCCTCCTTTAAATCAGTGCTTCGTCACTTAATAAGATACTAGAAGGTAACACACATTTTTGACTTGTGCTAGATATGACATTAAGTCTGTGAATCCACTGATAATAAAGAAACTATAAGCAGCAGTTTTAGAAGGAAGGGAAGATAGAAGGCATGGAGGGAAAGAGAGGGGAGGAAGGAAGGAGGAATGAAGGAAAGAAGGAGGGAAAGGAGGAAGGGAGAGGGAAAGAAAGAAAGAAAGAAAAGGAGGAAAAAGAAAAGAAAAATAAGAAAGGAAGGAAGAAAATCATACCCCATCCAATCCTAACTAAATCCAGCTGAACATACGTGCAAAATAGCTCTAACATGCAAAGATAGATGATGCTCGTCAAAAGTAAGGAAGTCACTCTGTCAGATTTAACATTTAAAGCTATGTTATTAAAAGAAATACACTTTGGCTACAGATTTGTCTTATCATAATCCTTAGCAAGACTCTTTACTATCTATAAACTTTGCTGTTCACAAGAGTTACTCTGGCTAGTTTGCTCTTAACTTACTTCTGCCCTTTTGCCACTGTTCATGCATTTTGTGAATTTCCTTTTGTGTTTCTGGAGCAAGAAAACAAGATCAAGCTGAAAGACAATGGCTTGAGTCATATTGTCACAGTAAGCAGAGAAGGAACATGTTCTAGAATTGGTTAGAAAAGGCCCACTGTGTGATGAAAGAAAACAAAGCTAGACCTTGCTTTCTGAAGTTGTAGGTTGAAACCCACTTGGTCAAGGAATCCTTAGCCTTCTTTCAGTTCACTTCCTGGGGGGACAGTGAACATAGTAATTGCTCAATAAACATTACTTTGTGAAAGAACAAAAAACAATTGCTAACTTACTCGTTCTCACTCTACAGAATTTCATACAGTTGAAATCATAGAGTATGTATCACTGATACAGTTTTGTCTCCCTGATTTTAATTAAAATCTAGATCAATGTACAATTGACATTCTGGCATATTCCATGGATGGCAGATACATATATTTTCTCAAGTAAATGAACTAAGAGATTGCTAGTACCATTTTTTCAGCATCATTTCAGTATTCTATAACTTTGATGGAAATTTTCTTAGGCATCTTTAAACAGCCAGTGAGTACTAGCTAGAGAATAATACTAAAGTCTTAAAAATAGTATCTTCTAGTTACTGATTATTCTCTATATATGGGCACCATGCAGGTTACTTTATATCTGAGTTATTTAGAACAGTCTTGCAAATAATTATCATTTTAAAATGGCAAAAAAATGTGGTTCGTTGATGGTGACAGTATTATTAAGATCACTTTATAGTTATAGATACAAGATACGTATTTAGGGATGTCTCATTCTGAGCCCCTTCTCTCTTTCATACTCTAAGCCTTGTCTTTCTTCTCAGCCAGAAGAAGAAGGCATTTTTGTTGCCTCAGACAGTTTTAAAAGTTCTGGCATCTCCCCAAGACTGGGCTTTTTTTTTTTTTTTTGGCTGATTATAATCTTGAAAATGAAGGTTTCTGTCCTTCAGGAGCCATTGAGAAAATATTCCTACATGTACCATTCCTTAATGGCTCTACTGCTGTAAATAATGTATATGACATAACCTAGATCAGCCCTCATTAAAAAAGATGGAGTTCCCATCTATTCACTCCTGTAGCCAACGGTGGATCAATAACACTGTGATTAACTGTGGGCTCCTGCCTGAGAATTGCCTGCTATGTGCAGCGACACCAGTGTGCTATTATGATGTTGATGAAAAGGGCTAGGAGCTGTAGTTTATATGACAAATAATAAAAGACAAGCCAGGGCTGTGGCTTCAAGAAACAATGACATGCTGGGCAAATGCAAAAGAGGAAAATTTTTTTTTTTATTTTTTAAAACATAGGTTTAATTAAACCTCACCTGGTTTACTGCTACATTCATGTGTGGCAAGATGTGTTGGCAGGTCTGACTGCCTGGGGAGCCTAGTCTGTTTTGGGGAAGCTTAGGAAGGGCTTCCCTGGTGGCTCGGTCGGTAAAGAGTCCACCTGCAAAGCAAGAGAATTAGGTTCGATCCCTGGGTTGGGAAAATCTTCTGGAGGAGGGCGTGGTCACCCACTCTAGTACTCTTTCCTGGAGAATCCCCATAGACAGAGGAGCCTGGCAGCCTGCAGTCCATAGGGTCACACAGAGTCGTACATGACCGAGTGACTAAGCACAGGAAACCTCCTGGGACAAAGGATGTGAGCGTTCAAATGCTCAAGATTATTTCAAGGATGGCACATTATTGTAAAGAGTATGCTTTATTAGAAAGTACTTCTTTGTCTTTTTCTTAAAACTGTCCCTTTCTTAGTTCTTAGGGAACTGTACCTAAATTCCAGGTAAGACTGTGATAAAAAAAGTAAGTAGAAGGTAAGAGAGCTAGAAAACTTGAGGGCAAGAGCCTTCCCATTGGGAATCGGGGCCATCAACAGTAGTATTGCTGGCTCTACCAACAGTAGCCCATATGCTGGGCAACTTCAGTGGGATCTGCTGTTTAACTCTTCTGTTAGTGCTCAGAAGAGGACTTAGGCAGATGCCATGGATGGTCAAAGCATCTAGCTTAAGGAGCATGTGGAGCTACTCTCTGGGGCTCTTATAGGTGAGATAGACTGCAGTGGCCTTAGCAGGAAGGAAGCAAGCAGTGGGAAATAGGATAGAACCTCTGAAAGTATGGGTGGGACTACAGACTGGAGCTTTCCTGGTGGCTCAGACAGTAAAATCATCTGCCTGTGATGCTGGAGACCCGGGTTCAATCCCTGGGTCGGGAAGATCCCCTGGAGAAGGAAACAGCAACCCACTCCAATACTCTCGCCTGGAAAATTCCATGGATGGAGGAAACTTCTCGTAGGCTACAGTCCATGAGGTAGCAAAGAGTCAGACACAAGTGACTGACTTCACTTCTGCTTTCACTTTTCACAGACCGATGTTAGCAAGGAATGCTAACATATTACTTGGAAATTGGGAGGGATCCACTCACTCACTGGGTGTGTGTGTGAGCATTTTAGCTAGGTAGATGTCCACAGCCTCATCTTGTCAACCTCTGAGGGACTGAGAATATGGAGCTGAGCCAGCAGAGTGTAAATTGTAGGATTTGACACCAAAACGTTAAAAAAAATGATTATTTGAAATCATTTGAACAGATAGAAAGTATATTTAAGAAGATTAAGATCCTGCAGAGACATAGAGAATTATTAAGTGAAATTGCAAACTTTTTAAGTGGTTAATGTAAGAGCTAATTTTACATTAAAAAGAAAAGGATTATCATCCAAAAAAGAAATTTTCATTCTAAGAATTTCAGTAAAAGAGCCTGCACAAGTATAGAATGGCAATTATTAAATAACCTACACTAAACCACACTGAAAATTCTTTATTTTCCACAGCTAGTCAGTCATCACAGGCTGTCTGGAGTCAGCTAAATTTCAAGCCTTGGTTATTCATCCCAACCCATCTGTGTTCTCAGGTAAGTGCTGAGAACTGAGGGTGTTCAGCTTGTTCAATTCTGGAAAAGATCAGGAGGAGATGACTACAGGATGGAGATGAGGGAGTGATGACTGTGCTGCCATAGAACAGACTTGGGAGGTTACTCAAGGCTAAGACAGGACCTGAAAGATACAGTTTGTAACTAGATCTAATTTATCCATTAGCTATTCTGCCTTCGAGCTTCCTTTATCTGGAGATAGTACATGAGGAATACGATACACATCTGTTGGACCTAGTTTTTATCAAACCGGATCCACGAATTGAAAGATGCTACTTCATTTATCAGGTTTTATTAAGGACACTTGGTGTCTGAAACAGTGCCAATGTTCTTTTAATGCACACATTGCCAGTTAATTTTATATATTTTACATGCATTGATAGTGGCCTACTCTGTGCATAATGTTTATCCTTTCACTCAGCAATTTATGATTGATAACGAGGATAGGGAACTGCAGTTTAGCTTAATCAGAATTGTGGTAAAAGGCATTGCCAATTACGATGAAAATATGGAAAGACAGCGAACCCAATTTGGACATCCAGTAAGAGTTCCTCGAAGAGGTTTCACATCAGCTGTATATGGAAGATATCAATGCTGGCAGCCGAGAAATAGAGAAGAACGTTGGAAGTGCTGAGCTGGAAGGATTGATGGAGAGTATGAATCTCCACTTTGCAAAACTGGAAACTTTGCCCGACAAAGTTACCTTCAGTAGACTGTCAATCTGCTCAAAGGCAGAGCCTCCCCCAGACAGGTCAAAGGGAGTACAAGAGGGTAAAAGTAAATAAACACCCACAATTAGAAAAAAAAAGGAGGCCTTTGCCTCTAGGTGTGCACACATGCTAACTCACTTCAGTCGTGTCTGACTCTTCATGACTCCATGGACTATAGCCCGCCAGGCTCCTCTGCCCATGGGATTCTCCAGGCAAGGATACTGGAGTGGGTTGCCATGCCCTCCTCTAGGGGATTTTCCCAACTCGGGGATCAAACCCTCATCTCTTATGTCTCCTCCATTGGCAGGAAGGTTCTTTACCACTAGTATCACCTGGGAAGCCCTTGCTTCTCAGAGGGTACATTTATTTAGAGCCGAAAGTGGAAAATCAGGGATCATAGGTTTTCTTTTTTTTTCTCTTTTTAAAAATTTCTTAAATTTTACTTTACAATGCTGTATTGGTTTTTTGATCTTATACTTCACAGATTTATAGCACTGTATTTTACATCAGCATGAATCCACCACGGGAGCACACGTGTTCCCAATCCTGAACCCCTCTCCCACCTCCCTTCTTTCACTTTTGTTTTAGGCCAAATCCATAAAAATTCTACCTAGTATAAACAGAAATCGAAGGAAGCAGGATCTGTAAGCCATTTTTAATGAGTTTTTTTCAACTCTATTAATTTAAATGAAACGAAAGAATTTTTCTGAAGAATCATCCTGCTGACTCTAAAAAGAAGAGGCCACAAGCTCAGGGACACAGCTCTGAGTTTCAGGGCCTTTCCAGGTGACCCTTCTCTTCCACTGTGTTGACAGACTTGGACATTTTCTCAGAATAAGAGGAAAAGCAAAACATTGCAGTGCAACTCTCAAAGGGCTAACAAAGACTTCATTTAAAAAATAGCATTTTTGTTATATGTTACCTATGTGTGTTTCATGAATTTTTATTTAATGACCATTTGATGCCCACTCATTTAGAGAAGTGTGGCTGTGTGTGAGCAGAAAAGAAAACCCCTTTGTTTATACCACAGGATGTTCAGTCAATGTCCACTTTGTTGTGGATATCAGAGCAACACTTGAGATTCTCCTAAATATGAGGCACCGAGTAGTTTGGGTGTTTATCCTCATACTCGGAGAAAGATTGAATACGAGTGATTGATCGTGAATTGCAACGACTGAAATTTAAGTGCTAGAAAATGAACTTACCAATAATAAGTGAGTTTAATAAAACAGTTATTCTGAAGCACTAGGGGATGCTTGGGGTATTGCTGATAAGTGCAACAGCAAGAAATTTTAAAACATTGCCCAAGGCATGGGACTACGATAATTTTTCAAGAACCTTAATATCCATAAACATTAAAGATCCTGTAGAAGGAACAGGACCCCTTACAATAAACTTGATCTTCATAAGACTGGATTTCCATGCACACATCTCGACTTATCATCTTGTACAACTCGCACAATTTATTAACTTTTACAAGTCTCAATTTCTTAAATTGCAAAAGACAAATATGCATGGGAGGATTCTTAGTAGGACAACAAACAGTACATGAGTTGCTACCATGTCCTGATTCTGCTAACAAGTGTCAATACCACATTTCTCTTATTACCCAAATTGTAATAGCTCAAATTACAACAGCATATTAAAAAGAAGAGACGTTACTGTGCCAACAAAGGTCCACATAGTCAAAGCTTTGGATTTTCCAGTAGTCATGTATGGATGTGAGAGTTGAACCATAAAGAAAGCTGAGTGCCGAAGAATTGATGCTTTTGAACTGTGATATTGGAGAAGAGTCTTGAGAGACCCTTGGACTGCAAGGAAAGCCAACCAGTCCATCCTAAAGGAAATCAGTCCTGAATATTCATGGAAGGACTGATGCTGAAGCTGAAGCTGCAATACTTTGGCCACCTGATGCAAAGACTTGATTCATTTGAAAAGACCCTGATCCTGGGAAAGATTGAAAACAGGAAGAGAAGGGGACAACAGAGGATGAGAAGGTTGGATGGCATCACTGACTCAATGGATGTGAGTCTGAGCAAGCTCCAGGAGATGGTGAAGGACAGGGAAACTTGGCGTGCTGCAGTCCATGGGGTTGCAAAGAGTCAGACATGACTGAGCAACTGAACTGAACTGAATTTATATAAATTTTATATTTAATCATTATTTATAATTTTTTAATAAAGATTTCTGATATTCTCATTTTTCACCAGAAGAGGCCACTACGATCCAACATAATGGATTCATTGTCAATTAACTGAATAATTCTATGTAGGAGAACAGTCCTGGGTGTTCATTGGAAGGACTGATGCTGAAGCTGAAACTCCAATACTTTGGCCACCTGATGTAAGGATCTGACTCATTCGAAAAGACCGTGATGCTGGGAGGGATTGAGGGCAGGAGGAGAAGAGGACAACAGAGGATGAGATGGTTGGATGGCATCACTGACTCAATGGACGTGAGTTTGGGTAAATTCCTGGAGTTGGTGATGGACAGGGAGGCCTGGTGTGCTGCGGTTCATGGGGTCACAAAGAGTCTGATACAACTGAGCAACTGAACTGAACTGAACTGAGAAAACTGACAGTTACTTAGAAAGGCAATGATCACAAATATGTCTTTCTTTTCTCACAAACCTACTTTTGAAAGGCAGGCTCCTCTTCCATCCTAGCATAGTATTTATAGAATATCCTTCCTCTGATTCGAAGTCAAGATTTTAGAGACAGACAAACATAGATTTAAATCTTGGTTCTAGCACAGACACAAACTGTCTAACCTTGGTAAGTAACTTAAACTTGTTCACTTCTACAAAGAGAAAAGTATGGGTATCTACCTTGCTTTTGCTTTTATTTTCCTTTACAGATTAGATGAGCTACTGCTATAAGAGTACTTAAATGGCACCTGTAATAAAGAAGAAACTCCTATTAGTTCCTATGCCTCTAGAATCTCCAATGTTGCTCATACCTGATTTATGTTACCAAATATGCTCTAAAGAATCCTAAAATGGTTTATGTGCATTTACCTAATAATGGAAAGAATAGAGGGAATGCTACATTCAAGGTTGTTTGCAAGGTTAATATAGAGAAATATGAAGACTATCTGGAAAGTGGAAATTAAGGATTTGTTCATTTTTTTAATCCTCAAATTATCATTGCAATTAAATTTTTACCTTTACATTTTAAAATAGCAAGCATATGCTTCCTTTTCATTATAAAATGTTAAAATAAATGAACAGTTTATCTTTCCTTAGATATCTCTTCTATTTCCGTAATCGTTTATCAAATGGGCACGTATGAAGCTAAAGACTAAAATACCAGTAGCAATGGTTGGTATTTCCCTGGCAGTCCAGTGGTTGAGAGTCTGCCTGCCACAGTGCAAGGGACATGGGTTTGATCCCTGGTTCATGAAGATTCCACATGCTGTGGAACAACTAGCTTGTCAGCTGTAGCTACTGAGTGCATGAGTATTTGTACATCAGGCTACCATATATCTGAATTCAGAAGATACGAATGTATTTTTCTAGTACTGAGCTTCATACCCCCTATTCCACTCCATCCCCCAAACACAGACCTTGCACATCCCAGAGCAAACCACCATGTTAAAACTTTTAATAGATAAGATGTATAGATTTCTTTTATAAAGAGGAGAAAGGACTATTTGTGAATTTAAGGTATCTACAGGCAAATCTATTGTAAGAGATTTTACAAATGAAGTTAACAATCTGGAAAATGACCTTCTCTCAACCTAGGTTC
This sequence comes from Neotragus pygmaeus, assembly GCA_006410875.1. NCBI lineage: Eukaryota > Metazoa > Chordata > Mammalia > Artiodactyla > Bovidae > Neotragus > Neotragus pygmaeus. The sequence continues at coordinate 80,332 of SJYV01036883.1, read as the reverse complement.
TCAAATGAAGATTCTTCCTTTAACATATTCTGATCATATGCAACTCTTTAAGACAAGTAGAAAATAAAAAAAAAAAAGATATAATGTTTCCGAGGGAGGTAACAACCACGGATTAAATGTCTTAAATTCATTCTGTAGCTGTGAAGTTAGAACTAAGATTTCTACATCAGAATGGCATTAAGCATTGTCCAGATTTGATCCCAATGGTTGCCTCTTTTGAATATGTCCCTTTTTATACCAAGGGGCATTTTTCCTCTTGTAAGCCAGGAAGGATAATACGATGGTGAGGTAGAGTCTAAAAATAACGTTTCTATGACACTATCCCCACATTCTGGAAACCAAGACTCTGCCAAGTTTAATACCTGAATACAAATCTGAAAATGTACAGTCTTTGAGCTTCTAAATCCACGGTGTAATCGTGCAGACACACATGTAAAAAGATGGTAACTACCCATTATTTTTTGTGGCTGCATCTGCTACAAGGGGTGTCATCCCAAGTCTTGAAGCACAAAATAAACATCTCCTTGGTATTTCTGGAGTACTGGAGGAGTTTGCCTCATCACAAACACTGTTTGCTTTGATAATCTAACTACTTATTTCTCAAGGGAGTATACACATCTAAAAATCAGGAAATTGTGCTAAAATGCTTTCTTTGCTGAAGCAGTAACTCAGTATAATAGCTTAGTAACTTAACTACTTAGACATAGTTATTTCTTTGTTACGCATGGCTCCGTATTCTTCATGGAGCTTTAAGCTGTGCTGAAATTGAATATTCTTTTTGAATAATTATCCTTCCTACTAGTAAACTAATCAATGACTCTCTTGAGGCCAACAAAGTGAATGGTTTTGAGTCTGACTCTTGTTGAAAAAGCACACTTAGCCCCACAGATGGCACTGTGCTATAAATCTGTGAAGTTATAAAATCGAAAAAAAAAAAAGAAAAAAGATAATCACTATCTTTTTTTTCCCCCTCAAGCAGATTTTATGAAGCATTAATCAATTCAGGGAAGCTAATAAAATGCCTGGAAAATGAATCCCAATGTTATTTAAATTATAGCTATTTATCAGTAAACAGAAGAAATTTATGAGGCCACTATTGAAGCATACCAAAAGGCAAGCTGGTCAAAATAGATTTGACCCCTGAGGAAGTTTGGGGATATTTTTAGTGCAAAGAATAAAAGTTTGGATGTGTTACTGTGAGCAGAATGAATTCCATTATTGTATTTCTTTCAAGGAGTCATCTTTGACAATCCCCACGTTGAAATCAAGTTGTCTATGCAGCAACTTCTTTTGTAAATTTTAAAATCCTGCCAGCACTTCTCTGAGATGCTGGTATCTTTAATATGTCAGAATAATGTTTGCCTGCCACAGTGAACTAACATTTATTTTTGTTCTAAATTAGAAAAACAACAGGGCTGAATCAGCTTGACATGACATTTAGCTGAACACCACGAGGGATATTTTCATCAGTAGGGATGAAGAAATAGGAATGGTGGTTCCCAGAAATGAAGTCTGTGCTGCAGTCAACAAGGGTCTGTGTGAGGGGAGGTTGGAGACTAGGGGAATGTTTGGGCAACAGTAGTCTGGGAGCATGAATAAAATATTCTGCATCTTACAGGGCATTTGCAGGCCGTACTTCATTTGGTTCTCAGCAATTATTTTTTTAATTCTTATTTTTTTATTGAAGTATAGTTGTTCATAATGTTTCAGGTGTACAGCAAAGTGATTTAGTTTTAAATATATACTAGTTATATATATATGTGTGTGTGTCTGTGTATGCGTGTATATATATATATATATATTCTTTTCTATTATAGGCTATTATAAGATAATACAGTTCCCTGAGGTATACAGTAGGTCTTTGTTGCTTATCCATTCTGTTTCTTTTTTGAAGACGGTTGTCACTTGATTTTTGAGAATTTGACTGCAATTTTTCAGGAGATTATTTAAAATTTCAAAATCAGGTTTGCTTTTATCTAAAATTTAAAAAATTGCCTCAGAATCCTAATTTGAATAATTTAGGAGAATGACAATTTGTGATATTCATATATATTGTGAAAGAATACAGTTAAATTTATTGACAAGAGGGTAGATAGGTTTTAATCATCTATTTTTTAAAATGAATTTTATTATAGTTGCTTACAGCAATATTTTAAGGAAGAAATTAGAAACCAAAGGAGAGGGAAGTATTACCATTTTCTGATGAGGAAACTGAACGACAGAAGTTGGCCTTGCCTTAATTCATGACCCCACGTGAGAGCACTTAACACAAGTAAAAATACCATTTTGTTGCTTTTCTTTCTGATGACCTATCAGTGACAAAAAGAGAAAAGCTTCACTTTAAGAGTCTGTTTTTATTGAAGTTCATTTTTTTTTGCACTGTGGGATGACATAAGACTTAGAAGTTTTATTCTTGCAAATGAAGACTGTCTTACCCATGACCTTCTATGCACCGGAAGACAATGTGATACAGCAGGAAAGACACAAAGCCAGGGGTTGGGACACATGTTTCCTGCTGCTTCATCTCTCCAGGCCTGTGTGTTCTCATTTATCCAGTAATACGGTAGAAACAATTATTTCTGAAGTCCTTATTAATACCAAAACTCTATTTTCACTTCATTTTTCCAATGCTGAACATAATAAATGATGTAAAATTTAATGATCTCATTACCACAAATGGTAAATTGCATTTTAGAATAAAAGGTTGAGTTACTCATTAGTAAGTCTGTGAACAGAGCAGTGAATTTCTAGGTTTTTCTGACATCATTGATTGTTTTGAAAATCAGTTCAATAGGAAGAATGATTCAACTTCATCCTAAGAGAGTTTGTCTTTCTTCCCTCCTTTCCTCCTTTCCTCCTTTTTTTCCTTTTTCCCGTAGATATTTATTGAGTAATTACTATGTGCTAAGTTCTGTACAGGGTACTGGGGATAAAGTGGTCATAAATCAAATTTTGACACTGCCTTTTAGAGTTTACAGTTTAGGAGACAGTCAAATTAGCCAAAAATTAGAACATAGAAAAATATGCTAAGGAAGGTGAAAATATAGATCAACACATGGGCTACCTCTACCCCATTCAAAAGCAGAGCCTCCTCTCTGTGTTTATCCATTTATTTCTTTGAATCTTTCCTTTCTCAGATTTGACAATGGAATCTTCATGATTGCAAAGATGTGTGTGCCCAGGGGAATATCTCTAGACACTATCTGTATTAGTTTCCTAGAATTCCTTAAGAAAATACCATAAGTGTGTGGCTTAAACGAGAGAACTGTATTCTCTTACAGTTGTGGAGGCTAAGCGTTCACAAGCATGGTGTTGGAGAGGTCATGCTCTCTCCGAAGCCTCTGGGAAGAGTCCTTCTTTGCCTCCTCCAGCTTCCAGTGGTTCCTGCCACTCACTGGAGTTCTTGGTTTGTATCAGTAAGCTCCAGCCTCTGTCTCTGTCTTTGTGTGACTTTCTCCATGTCTGTCTCTTCTGTGTCTTCAAATCTCTATTTCTCTTTACAAGAACACCAGCCACTGACTTCAGGGCCCACCTTAGGGCCTCATCTTAAATTGATTACATCAGCAAATGTCCTATTTCCAAATAGGTCACGTTCACAGTTTCCATGTGTAAGGACATTTTTGGAGGAACTATTGAAATCAGTTCAAGCCTAAGGGAAAAAGAGATAATGAAAGAAGAATGCAGAAGAGACTTTATTGTTAATATGGCTTTTATATTTTTTAATGATTATGCTTATAATATATGTTTATTAAGAGAAAATGGAGCATGGTTTAATAAAAATATAGACATGTGCATTTAAAATGAATGGTGTTTCCATTTAAATGCTTATAGCACACAGATCACAGTTAGGGGACTCTGCTGATCACAGGTAATCGGAATCCTGAACTCTCATGGGTGTCAGTAGCTTCATCCTCATTGCCCAGCAAGATGGAGCAGAGTGTCCTTTTCACTCCCTTGTCGTCCTTCAGAGAAAACACTAATGTTTTATAGGGGGAAGGCCATAGGGAAATGCAAAATGCAAAGTCTGAACAATTGAGGACAGGATAACTTGCTTCTGAATTATTGGAAATGTGAAGAATTCTTGACAACATAATGATTCTACCAAATTTTCTACCAATTTTCCTTGATTCAAAATCAATTTCAAATTTACTTGTATTGCTATTAGAGGTGACATATTTAATATGAGGGTCTTTAAACAAGGACAGCTTAAAGTCCTCTTATGATAGATGAGTTACTAAATCCTCAAGTCACACATCAAACTTCCTAAGATAGTTTATATTCTTTTCAGTTTTTTTTTTTTCAGTTCAGAGAGAATTTTTATTGATGGAGAATTTGCTTCTGTAAAATGCAGGCAAAACTCATACTCAGAAATTGTAGGATTTTCCCCTTCCTGGATCAGACTTCAGTTGAGGACAAAGTATGGTCTTTATTCCATGGTTTCTTTCTCTTGTCTTCTTTCCTTTCCTTTCTGCTCTTTCTTCTTTTTATTTTTTTGCTTTCAGGGACTAGAAATAGTTCTATATTGAGATCTGAAAGTTCATCAGTGTGTGATTTTCTTTGTAAACTTGTCCCAAAAGACTATGGTAGATAGAATTCAAGCTTTGCATCCAAAATGATTAAAAAAAAAAGCCAAAGCTAACTATGTGAGGTGATATAAATGCATATGTATATATGTATATAGAGAGATAGACATGATGGTGATGATCATTTTATAATGATTGATATAAAAAACCCTGAGTTGTATACCTTAAAATATACTACTTTTATTAATCAATTATACCTCAACAAAACTTAAAAAAAAGCACATTCTACAAGTTCAGATGCAGTTACTAGAATCATACGCTTAGGTCCCCTGGTGATCTAAAGTAGGAGGTTGCAGCTTAGGGGAGAGGTAGGTAGAGGTTAAAAAAAAAAAAAAAGCAGGCTTGTTCAGGATCACTCAGAGTTTGGGGCACACCTGAGAATGGGACCTTTGGGTGAATTTTATAAACTTCTCAGTTTTCCAATTCAGAAAGGTGCCTTCTGGGTACAGAAGCACCGCATTAGGTACCACTTCCTCTTGTCTGCACAGGCTGAGCAGAGCTGGGTCGTGTCCCTCGCTCCCGTAGCTGGGCAGCCTCTGCAGCTATAACTCAGCCATCCATGGGGGCAGCCCTGAGCCTTGCTCTCAGGCAGACTCCCTGCAGCCACCCTTCACTTTGGTTAGCTTTGATGACTAGTCCTCATTTGCTGTGATGCTCATTTCCTTGGCAGAGAAAAGACATTTTATTAGTTGGAGAAATAATATTTGCTTGTGTTTATCAAGAATTCTTGAACATATGGTTATCTAGTGGGACAAGTATCTAGAAAGTTCTGGGCACAGGGACACCATGAACCCAGTGGTTATTAGTGGGATTGACTGGGTTTGGATTCTGAAGGTTCCACCTCTTTTAGCTGTATGTGTCTAGACTTTAGACACATTATGGGAAATTTATTATTCCTCTTCAGAGGGGCTGATTTTAGCAGCAATAACATGATTGTATGGATTAGAAGAATTAATGTACATGAAGATTATTTTTAAGAAATGGAAAAAAAGCATTTGGCATGTGAAAAGTGCTAAAAGTATATATTATATTTTTAATGAATTTGATATATAAGCAATAATATTTAGACACTGATCATGAAGGACTTATCATCTCATGAATTTTACTTTAAATGTTTTAGAAACAATTATTGGGTAATCTTCAAGGACTAGTAACTGATTTTAATAAAAACAGAGAAAACCAATAAGGCAATGTTTTTACTTACTCAGGGATCTTCCCTCATTCATAAACACACAATTGTATTTCTAAAATCTTATTTTTAGTTGAGTATATTTGGCACTTAAGATAAGAAACTGCCCATAGGTTTAGATTTAACCCCAAGGGAAATAATGTTTCTTCTGTCTCCATTAATGTGTGTGTTGGGGGGTATAAAGGAGAGACAAGCAGAGATTGAGAGAGAGAGAGAGAAGGAGAGAATGAATTTTGAAAACAATGAATTCAATACATTATTTCAGTTCAGTTCCGTTCAGTCACTCAGTCATGTCTGACTCTTTGTGATCCCATGAACTGTGGAACACCAGGCCTCCCTGTCCATCACCAACATCCAGAGTCCACCCAAACCCGTGTCTATTGAGTCTGTGACACTGTCCAACCATCTCATCTTCTGTTGTCCCCTTCTCTTCCTGCCCTCAATCTTTCCCAGCAGCAGGGTCTTTTCCAATGAGTCAGCTCTTCGCATCAGGTGGATAAAGGATTGAAGTTTCAGCTTCAACATCAGTCCTTCCAATGAACACCCAGGACTGATCTTTAGGATGGACTGGTTGGATCTCCTTGCAGTTCAAGGGACTCTCAAGGGTCTTCTCCTACACCACAGTTCAAAAGCATCAATTCTTCAGTGCTCAGCTTTCTTTACAGTCCAACTCTCACATCCACACATGACCACTGAAAAAACCATAGCCTTGACTAGACAGAACTTTGTTGACAAAACAATGTCTCTGCTTCTTAATATGCTGTCTAGGTTGGTCATAACTTTCCTTCCAAGGAGTGTCTTTTAATTTCATGGTTGCAATCACCATCTGCAGTGATTTTGGAACCCAGAAAAATAAAGTCTGATACTGTTTCCCCATCTATTTGTCATGAAGTGATGGGGCTGGATGCCATGATCGTAGTTTTCTGAATGTTGAGCTTTAAGCCAACTTTTTCANGGATATATCACAGCCCCTACCTTCAGCTGCAGGGCACTCTTAAGCCTCCTGCTTAGAAATAACACAACTGCCCTGCCTGAGCTACAGGTGGACATGACCACATTGGGATCCCTTCTAGGGTCTTCCCACAAACTAGGGCTACCTGGCATGGGGATGAGGGCACATGCCAATGTGAAATGTGCAGGAGAGCCATCCAAACCTGAAAGCCTTCTGAGGGGTGTTCCAGGTGAGGGTCTGGTACAGGGCTCTGCAGCTTGTACACCACCCCATGCATCCTGGGCTGATGAAGCTGGTGTTCAGATTATGGCAGAGGTGTCAGGTGTGCACATTTGTCTCATTCATTTGTAACAGGAAACATTGTTTATCACCTACAGGCTTTCCTTGGGCTTCTCTCCTGGGCCAGAGGTGCAGCAGCACATTAGGGGTAGCATAAAAAGAAGAAGGAGAAAAAGACACTAAGGTTTATCACCCCAGAGTGTGGAAACTCTTCGAGGCCATTGCTGACAACTCCTTCTGGGTTCTGGAATGACACCAGACGTGGGCAAATAAATGATTTGTGACAACTTCAGTCACTGCCATGCCCCCGGCACATATACCCTTTCTAACTTATGCTAACACAACAAAATTTAGTAATAAGAGATAGGTACTGTGGGAGGAAAGCAAGTCAACCTCCTTTTTTGTTTCTTCAAAAAGAACCCTTAGTGAGGGATGTGATTTAAGGTGTACCAAATAAAGCAAGAGAATTCCAGAAAAACATCTACTTCTGCTTTACTGACTATGCTAAAGCCTTTGAATGTGTGGATCATAACAAACTGTGGAACATTCTTAAAGAGATGGGAATATCAGACCACCTTACCTACCTCCTGAGAAATCTGTACAGAGGTCAAGAAGCAACAGTAAGAACTGGACATGGAATAACAGACTGGTTCCAAATTGGAAAAGGAGTACGTCAAGGCTATGTATTGTCACCCTGCTTATTTAATTTATATGCAGAAGACATCATGCAAAATGCCAGGCTGAATGAAGCAGGAGCTGGAATCAAGATTGCTGGGAGAAATACCAATAACCTTTGATATGCAGATGACACCACCCTTATGGCAGAAAGTGAAGAGGAGCTAAAGAGCCTTTTAATGAAGGTAAAAGAGGAGAGTGAAAAAGCTGGTTTAAAACTCAACATTCAAAAAACAAAGATCATGGTATCTAGTCCCATCACTTCATGGCAAATAGATGGAGAAACAGTGACAGACTTTATTTTCCTGGGCTCCAAAATCACTGCAGATCATGACTGCAGCCACAAAATTAAAAGACACTTGCTCCTTGGATGAAAAGCTATGACCAACGTAGGCAACATATTAAAAAGCAGAGACATTACTTTGTTGACAAAAGTCTGTCTAGTCAAAACTGTGGTTTTTCCAGTGGTCATGTATGGATGTGAGAGTTGGACCATAAAGAAGGCTGAGCACCGAACAATTAGTTTTGAACTAAAGTGTTGGAGAAGACTCTTGAGAGTCCCTTGGACTGCAAGAAGATCCAACCAGTCCATCCTTAAGGAAGTCAGTCCTGAATATTCATTGGAAGGACTGATGCTGACGCTGAAACTCCAATACTTTAGCTACCTGATGTGAAGAGCTGACTCATTGGAAAAGACCCTGATTCTGGGAAAGGTTGAAGGCAGAAGGAGAAGGGGGCAACAGAGGACAAGATGGTTAGATGGCATCAAGGACTCAAGGGCCATGAGTTTGAGTAAGCTCTGAGAGATGGTGAAGGACAGGGAAGCCCAACATATCCCAGTCTTTGGGGTTGCAAAGAATGAGACACAACTGAGCGACTGAACAACAAAATACTGCTATGCATGCGCACACACACACACATACACACACACACCCCCTCCCTGCCTGTCACTCTACCCAGAGTTCTCATTACCCACATAAGAGTACCTGTACATGGAGTTACGGAGAAGCAGGGTGGAGGAGGATGGGGGCAGGGCCTGGCTGGGGACACAGCAAATGCCCATCGCCAGGCAGGACTGCAGTTGGCATTGCCAGGGAGAGCCAGGGTGCTCAGATGATGGGGGAGGGGCCCAGAGGAGGGCTTCCGGGCCTTGCTGGGCTCCAGGCTTATGCTGGGCCTGACTAACTGGGCAGACAGACCTTTTCTCTATTTTTTAACAGAAACAAAAGGATGAAATCATTAGCATCAATTGAGCACATTCAGTGTAGATTACTGATGTGCCATTGTTGTGAGGATAAAAGAAATATAATTAATAAAACCCATCCAGACAGCCTTTTGTGCTTCCCATAAATTCTTTATTGGCTTCTGCATCTATCTCGTCTACAGGCAAGCCCTCTCTTTCCGCTGCCCTGGACACTGCTAAAATGAATAGTGCAGAAAATCACTCCTGAGATCTGGAAACTCATCTTTTTCCACGGTAATTTGTCTTCTCAAGCCTCAATTTTCTCCATCACAGAGGCAGATTTAGAGCATTCTCCAGTAGCACAGGGCAGAATTCTATCCAGGGAAGAACAAAGCCCAACCTAAGATTGAGGCTTCTGAGGGAGGCCCAAGGTCCCTCCCACTCAAGACCATGTTCAGGCCACCTGGCAGGACCAGGAACTTTTCAGGCACCAGCCTTTGGGTAGAGGTCAATTTTCTGGCAGCAGCCCTGGAATCACACCTGCCCAAACTCTTGTCTTGATGTGCCCTAGCTGGGCTGAAGGTCAAAGGTCACCCTGAGGGTCACCAGGTAACCTGGAGGCCCAGGAGGAGGTGAGACAGCTCTCAGCCCCCAGGAGGCTTCCCGCCACCTGCTTGCCAGTCTGACGTCTGCCGCATGCTGTTGCCTTCCTGACATCTAGAGAAATGAAACTCCTTTGCATGACAGGAAGTAGGGGGTGGCTCCCTAAAGTGTGCGAACCTGAAAATGCCCTAAACCCATCTCTTATCACCACCTGGAAGACTAGAGTCTGAAGAGAAACAGAAAGCAATGCAACCCCTCAGAGGCACGTGCTGTGGCCACACTGTCTGCTGGGTGTGTGAGGAACCAGAGGCCCAGGGCAGGCAAATGATGAGCTAAAAGCCCTATATGCCTTTGAGTGATAGCCAGCTGAGGTTCTCCTGTAAAATCCAGAAGTCTGAAACTTTTCTGTGGGAGCCAGGCAGATAAAGAACATACCTTTGGACACCAAGACATTTTGTCCTGAAAATTAAACATGTTCAAATATACTGTGCTTCAGAGAGAAATCTACCCTCTCTGCCACTTTTCTTGAGACATTCCACTTTCTTGATCTATACAGTTTTCTCGCTTTTGATAGAGTCACGGGTCGCCTAAGTAAAGATCAAAGCAGCGTGTTCTGCGAGGCAGCAGGGAGTGTGGTGGGAACGCTGGTTCTCTGCAGACTGATGGTGCTGCCCAGATCTGGGAGCCATGCCTGTATGTGAACTCTTCCAAGTTTTAAATGTTGGCTGAAATGTTTTCAAACCCTTTTTGCAGCCCAGACACAACAAACCCAGCACACCAGCACAGGACTGAACACCTGTGGTGGCACCTCTAGATCCGTCCTGTCTGCTGCAGGGACCCCCACAGCCTCTGGGATGGAGTACGCAGAACTCCAAGGGACTCACTTCAGACCAAGTCATTACCTCATACAGATCGAATGTTCGCTGCTCATCTCTTAACACGAGATAGCTTGGTTAAGTGCTTAGCAAGGGAGACACAGAGAACCTTCTGGATGACCTAGGCTGTGACTGTTAGGATATGTTAACTTGCACTTTTTTTTTTTTTCTATTAAGGAAGGCACTGCTAAGCTGCTTCACCACAGTCCTGGAGAATGGATGATCTCTGTCTGATGATGCACCGGAACCTGGCCGCTTGCTTGGCATCCCATTCTTGCAACCCTGCCAGGAACTATGTGGCTCCTTTGCTCAGAGAAGGACTGTAACAGAGGCCTGACTCTTTCCTGCTGATGTTTAGCTTTTCAGTCTTAATGTTGGTAGCATATATTCTCCTGAGCATGGAAGAGAAGAAACTTAATGAAAGTGATTATACATGTAAGGACCAATCCATGTACACATGGAGAAAATATTTAATGTGCCAGACCCTGAAATTATGTGCTAAGCAATGAAATAGATTGGCAAGCCACCACTGAAAAATAAAAACAAAAGAGCAAGTTTTTATGTGCATTTTAAACTACTTAGAGATGATACAGTTGAAGGAAACAGCAAATATTTTCATTTATTCATATGTTAGTTGTATGAACAGAAAAAATTCTGGAGCAACATACACTCTGTTAATACTAAAACAGAATGGCATTTCTGGGGAGTTTTCACTTTTGATGTTGTAATGTGTTTGTAGTATTCTAACATTATAACAAATATGCTGCACTATTGTAATGATAGGAAAACCAATAAAGTTAAATAATAGCAATTTAACTGAGAAGAAAAGATGACATTACCAAAAAGCTGGAGCAGATGTGGGAAGGCAGGAACTCTCACACTCCTCACCTGGGAGAATAAATTGGCACAACTTGGGAAAGTAACTGATCACATCTAGCAAGTTGCAACAGCACATGCCCTTTGACATGCCAATTCCCCATCTAGGAATGTGCCCTAGGGAATTAATACACATGGCACACGTGTGTACAAGGTGTGGACTGCAGCACTGTCTGCGATGGTGAAAAAAACTGGAAACCTACACGTATACATGTAGAAGGTATACATTGTGGCATACTCACTGAAGAGAAAACTCTTATCACAGTTGAAAATGAGTAAAGCCTATCCTATGGGTATCAACGTGGATAAATGTTGAAAATAATGTTGAAAAAGATAGCAAGTGGTATTATGATGTGTAAGGGGCTTTTTTTGTTTGTTTTTTGTTTCGGCTGCACGAGCTCTTCATTGTGGCACGCGGGGTCTATCTCTAGTTGTAGCTCATAGACTCTAGAACATGGGTTCAGTGGTTGTGGCCCAAAGGGTTAGTTGCTCCAAGGCAGATGGAATCTTCCCAGACCATGGATCGAACCCACATCCCTTGTGTTGGAAGGCAGATTCTTAACCACTGATCACCAGGAAAGTCCTGATGTGTGAAGTTCTATTACACTTATGTGAATTTTAAAAACAACTAAAGCAGTGTTTCTGTAAATCTATTGCTTATGAATCCAGATATAAATGATAGAATTCTAAATATATGTGTGGAAATCACCTACCTGGACTTCAGGGAGGGCAAAAGATTTCTGGAAGGAAGGTGGGGTCAGCCATGCTAAGTGTGGCAAAGATGCCCCATGAGATGAAGGCTAAAGGGTACCACATGGCCACTAGCTTTGCCACGTGGCCATCTTAGTTGGCCTTGGCAGGGTAGTGTGTGGTGAGTGGGGCAGAAGCCCCACTGGAGGAGCTTGAAGGAGGAGGGACAGCAGGTGTATATGATACTTTCCAGGAGGCTGCCCAGGAAGGGCAGGAGTGAGATGGAACTGAAGCCTGGGGAGGGCCAGGGAGCAGGCTTGCAGGGAGGAGCCTGTGGAGGCTAAGAGCACCTCAGAGCAAGTGCCATGTGTTCTTGGAGTCCCCACTGCAGGGATCCTCCCGGCTCAGGCCTCAGTCTGCCTGCCTACCTTTGTATTACCACCACCAGCAGCAGCAATAATAGTAAGAGCAACCATCTATTACTGTTTCTTTTTAATGTTCTAGATGCTAGGCTAAGAGTTTTTATGCATTCTCCAATTTAACATCCCTTATGGAATAAAGACTTATTATCATCCCCATTTCACATCTGAGGATTACTAGGCTTGTACAACTTAAGCATGGTGCCCAAAACCACATTGTGAAATGGCAGAGAAAGGTCCCAGCTCCAGGCAACTGCCTCCAGAGCCCAATGAAGAAATGACATCAGTGTGGGTTCAGAAAGGGTCCTCTTACTGCAAGAGATGAGGTTTCAGCTGGCTGAGGTTGCAGAGGTGCACAGGCCAAAATCACTGTGGTCTGGGAGTGCTGCAGGGCAGTCCCCATGCAGGGCCAGCTGGAAGCTCCTTTCCTCGATGCCCCATCACCTTCCTGCACAGTTACTTTCCTGTGGTACAGAAGCATGACTCGGCTTGTTTCCTCAACCTGTGTCAATACGTTGCTCTGAGCCCTCACTCACCTCCTCTCACATGAGCTCTTCCGCCAGGGGTATCAGACCCGTCTTGAGCTTAATGTGCAGCTCTTTGTGATGTAGCCTCTGTCACCTCATCTGCCTTTGTCTCCTTCCACCCCAATTATCCAGGGCTGCTTGGAACAGCCTCCCTGCTGAGCACAGGCGCAGCTTCCATACCACTTCGTGTTTCATACCACTGCCCTCCAGATTCCAGCTGTTCTTCTGTCTCCCAGGCTCTCCCGAGCTCTTGGACTCTTCCCGTTGCTTTCCTCTCCAGAGCTAGTACAGCCTATCACACAGCAGGGGCTCCCATGGGAGGCCGGCTCACTGTGTCATGCCAGGAAAGCCAGCATTAGACACTCAGATGCCACACAAATTTTTGGAATTGGCATTGATCAGGAAAATTATTTGAGGGGGCAGAGAGAGTGTTTATTGAATAAAGGACAGCATTGCCCTCTTGTCTGAGGCTCTTGGGAAATAGTACCTGTTAGCTTGTGAAACTGAGCACATTAGAGTCTTCTGAAGTTAAATTTGAAATTGGGATGAGGTAGGAAAAAATCTATGCTCACTGAATACAAAATGCAATTGTCTGTCATTGCAGGAACTAAAGTATCTGCCACAAATTATATTTCAGACTCTATTGTCACAGGCAGATTAACTAACGCTTGATTTTAAGTATAGGCTTCTAATGCTATTACTCCTGGTTAGCTCTGCCTGCAGGTAACCTTGTGGAACAAATGACTGCATTGCTTGAATAACATATTTGATCAAACAGGACAATTCTTTCAAAAATTGAGTTCTCTATGGCAATTTGAGACCTGTAATCAGCAAATTAGATGATTACAGCAGGGATAAAAATAGTCTTCTAACAATGTCCAAGGTATAAATGTGATTTGAATTTCAAAATGCTAAACATGTGGTAGGAAAATGCACGGTTGGATAAATATGACTAGACATTATCAGATTTGATTTCTCTTTCTATCCCTGCTCTGAGGTAGAGCCTAATTTTGCCCAAATAAACTTTAATCTCTCTTGTGCCTGAGATGGAGAATAGAAGTGCATCTACACACTAAGCTCCAAGTCTTAACGGACCCACAACTCTGCTTACTGGTTCTTGGTCTCAAGAACAAGCCAAAGTGAAGCTCAGCACCTCTTATTCTCCCTTTGGTATCAAATGACCTCTGTGAAACAGGCTGTCCAGGTTCCACACATGGGAGATGGCCTTGGAAAACCTTCAACACCCACCACTTGAAGAACCGTGTCTTCTTTCTTGGGCACGGGGGGCATAGGCTTGACAGCAGCTGTGGTGAGAGCTGCTGTGTAAATTCTGTGAGCCGGGGTGCAACACAAGGATGTGGTGTGCTCTACCACAATCAAATCAGTCTTCATGATTGGTTGACAAATTTACCCCTCCCCTCTCTGAGTCCTTCCTGCTGACACATCTTTGCCTCATAGCATTTGTCCACCAAGGGTGTGACTAGAGCTGCCACTTCCACCCCTGCTATCTGTTTGATATCACGCTGCCTCAGTTAGTTTCAGATGAATTGCAGAACAAATCTGATCTGGCAAATGGGTATAGAGGCAACCAATGAGAGGTCAAAGTTTGTACTAGAACTTCCAAGCTCCTTCAAGAGGGTGAACTTGATTTCACTTACTAGTGGCTTAGAAAGTTTCTGGCAGAGTCACAGAAAATATTGGATACTATGGATTTCAGTCACCCATCTGGGATTTATTCTTTATTAGCACAGATTATCAAGAGCTGTCTGTGGCAACACTGCTATTTAAAAGAATACTGATCTCCAGAAATACAGCACTCTGACAATTTACAAGTGAGGCAGCCTCATCTTAGCATACTCAGTAACTAATGCTCTTCGTAGTACAATGGCTCGCCAGTCCGTGAAGTATTTACCTCAAACTTGCTTTTGAGCCAGTGTTTTCTCACATCTGCCAAGCTCTCAAACTTATAAAACAGAAATATATTTAGTGCCACATTTTTGCACAGAAAATATCATATGTAAATTAACCCCTTTTAGGAATTTTCAAGTCACAAATGATCACCATTAAAAAGTCACTACTTTAAAGGCAAGAGTATCTCTGAGATGAATAATTAACTGACAGTATCATTTGCTAAATGCCATTACATGTATATTTATAATGCATTTATTAGGGAAACTGCATTAAAATGACAGAACTATAACATCAGAATGTGAAAAAGTAGGACCTCTCTCAAATTTTATATTAATGTGGCAGATTAAAAGTGGCTATTTTTCTTTCTACTTCAGATAGATTTTTGCAAAGTAACAAACACCAAGTTGAAATAAATGATATTTATTTGCTCATTCACCCTCCCATAATGAACTCATACATAGACCAAAACACTGTGAGAAAATGAGACATAAGACTTGACAAGGCCACCACTTCGAGAATGTCCCACAAAATGTGATGAGATGTGCCATCGGGCCTTTAAGTGGACAGTGTCCTCTTCCGTTAGCAAGGCACTTGGTGATTCCATCAATGATCAGGGAACAGACTTTACGAACATCACGGCCTTGAGTTACATGTAATTTTACTTTGCATTTTCTTCTTCAAAGTAGTTTAGGCTACTACATTAACAAGTTCTCCAAATAAAGATTCTTTAGGTTAAGCTTTGCATAAGGACGCAAAGAGTATTAAATAACACTAATCACAGATACTTTATGACCTTTGTCCTGTGCTCGGGAAGAAATCACACATAAGAATCCTCTTGGATGCAGATGTGACTTCACTACTATCACCATAACCAGCCAGTGAGCCCACCCGGAGTCACCACTGCACAGGGCATTGTTGGAAGATGCCAAGCAGAGCCTCATTCTAGCTCAGGGGCCCTTGAGAGGCCTGTGAGGCTGGCACACTGAGGCTGGCACAGGGAGGCACAGTGAGACTGAAGCTCACTTCAAAAGTTTTCTTTTAATATATTTGTTTGAAAGGCTTGAGTTTTGAGAAGCATGAAGTTAATTAACAAAGAGAACTTGATACAGCCACATTCAAAGTTGACTAACTTAAATTACCAGACATAGCTCATAAAACCAGCTGTCTCTNCATCTGGTGATGTCCATGTGGCAACCAGCCCTAATTGACAGTGTGACTCCAGGAAATTCACTTTTCTTTAGGAAAACCATTCCCCTTTCCCAAAGATGAGGACTTGGAGTAAATTATTTCTTTAAAAAATATTTTGAGGCCAAGCTCCTTCTTTCTAACTGTGCATAGTTGGAAATAAAAAACCCTCTTCTTCCGAGACTCTCACTTTTTTACTTACATATAACGAAGATTCAAAATTTCTACCCATCTCACACACTGTTATGAGAATAGCAGTTAATGTAACCAAAGTACTTTCCATATTATAAAGTGGTCAGTCATGTCTGACTCTTTGCAACCTCACGGACTGTAGCTTGCCAAGATCCTCTGTCCATGGGATTTTTCAGGCAAAAATGCTGGTGTGAGTTGTCATTTCCTTCTCCCGGGGATCTTCCTGATTCAAGAATTGAACCCATAACGTCTGTGTCTCCTCCTGGATTGGCAGGCAGATTCTGTATCTGCTGAGCCATTGAGGAAGACCCATTATAAAGCACAACTTATGTAAACACTGAGATTTGCCTCAACTTCCTTTCAGTTTTGAAAAATCAAATGTTGACTCTATGAAAAGCTTTAGTGGGTAAGAATTATTTTTTTCCCACTGTTGAGTTGGCATTGCCTTGGAAGGAAGGCTTGCCACAGCTTATTCCTATCATAGAAGGCACTGCCCCCTACCCTCAACCCCAACCAAACTGCGTTCAGGAACAGATAAAATCCATGCAACTGGGATTTTAACCCAGACTGCTCTGCTGGATCCTGCTGTGTGTGTGTATGTGTGTGTGTGTGTTAGCTGCTCAGTCGTGTCCTACTTTTTTTGACCCCATGGACTATAGCCCACCAGGCTCCTCTCTCCATGGAATTTCCCAGACAGGAATACTGGAGTGGGTTGCCGTTTCCTCCTCCAGGGGATCTTCCCGACCCAGAGACTGAACCTGCATCTCCCGTGTCTCCTGCACTGCAGGTGGATTCTTTACCACTGCGCCACGAGGGAAACCCAAAACACTTGTACTATGACTGCTATTTGATACAAACAAAATAAACACTATTGATTGAGTTAATACTGTTGCTGCTCTACCTTACTGTTTTTTAATGTCATTTCCCTCCCCTCAACTTTATTGAGATATAATTAATACCTAACATGGTGTAAGTTGAGTCCATTTATTTGGTACATGTGTTGTTGCACTATGATTACCACTATAGTGTTAGTTAACACTTCTATTATGTGCCATACTTATTTCTTTTTTGTGCTGTGAACATTTACAATTTACTCTCCTATCAGCTTTCAAGTATACAACACAGTCCTGTTAATTGTAATCACAATTCTTGGTGTTCGGTTCCTAGAACTTATTCACCTTCTGCTGGAAGTTTGTAACCTTTAACCAGTATCTCCCTAACTCTCTCCAGCCCACCCTTTGGCCCTGACAATCACTGTTGGAGTTTCTTTTTCTATGAGTTTTGGTTTATTTGTTTTTGAGATTCCAGCTATAAGTAACATCACACAGTATTTGTTTTCTATTTCAGAATTATTTCACTTGGCATCATGTCCTCTAGGTCCATTTATATTGTAGCAAATAGCAGGATTTCCTTATTTCTCATGTGAATCATGACACTTTTGCAGAAAATAGAGTGAGAATTAATTTCTTAATTTATATACATACTTCTGCTTCTTTATTGGAAAAAAAAAGCTTCAAGAAATGTTCTTTTCCTCTTTATCTCTTCTGATGCTAATCAAATGGATCCTGTTTCCTCTCTAGCATAAATATTTTCTCTCTCTTGCTTTCAAGGGTAAAAATACAATATACATGAAGCAGTAATTTGTTAACAAATCCTTTAGAAAGAATTTCCCACTGTGGGGCTGAGGCAACTCTGTTGTGCCCCATGATTGATACAGATATGCCCGGATGCATCCAGGGTTTAGTCTCTTGCTCCAAGTTCCCTGAGTAGTGAAACTGGGCAGTCATCAAACATGCCCCAGTATTCACTGCTTCTGGGTGTTCTGGGGGAAATATGTCACTTCCCCAAATTTCCTCAATCTTTGAAAGGCAAAACAAAGACAAGTACAACACTATTTCTGTAAGACATTAAATCAAATGTATTACATTTTATTGTGGTAATACAAGATGCCAAAAAGATTTGCTTAATGATTAAAAAATAAAATATTAGTGATATTCAGGAAAGTGTACTTCTATCAGTAATATAAATGGCAGCTGTCAGGTTGTGTTAAAGATAATGTAGAGATCTTGTGTTATTTTTTGTTAAGAAATAAAGTATAGAATGGGGCTTCCCAGGTGGCTCTGCCTGCAGTGAGGGAGACCTAGGTTTGATTCCTGGGTCGTGAGGATCCCCTGGAGAAGAGAATTTCAAATCTACTCCAGTATTCTTGCCTGGAGGAGCCCACAGACAGAGGAGCCTGGCGGACTACAGTCCATAGCGTTGTAAAAAGTTAGACACGACTGAAGCAGCTTAGCACGTACGAAGTCTACAAAAGATACTTCTATAATGCCAGCTTGTTTATAAATTGATAATCATAACGTATAGACCAAATGAGGTCCTGGAATCTCCATTCAGGTTAGAAATTTGAGTCATAAAGCATGAATTTCTTTCCAGATGCAAGAAGGAATTTTAGCAATTTCATAGTCAACCTTTGTGTTTAAGAATTTCTAATATATTTATGTGGTCATTTTTACTGTTAAACATTTTAGAATCCAGCATTTTTGAGAGCTGTGCTTAATATAGCATAAAGCACTTTGGGTAGTTTGAGTATAGCTGCTGAGCTCCACAGACTAAATAGAAAAGGGGGATACCTGAGCTCCTAGATTAGACCAGGAAATATTGGAATTATCAGGAAAGATATGAGCCTATAAGTCTGGGACTTTTGATTCTGGCCTTTTCTGGCCACACATAGGACTTTTATATATAAAAAGAAATCTCTTAAAATGGAGTGGAGAGAGATAGGAAATGTCTTGCTTTATTGACTTTTCTTTCTTCCTGTTCCCAGATTTTGGAAATGATTAAGTTTCACCTGGACTTCCCGAGTGACTCAGCAGTAAAGAATCCACGTGCAATGCTAGGAGACTCAGGAGACACAGGGTTTGATCCTTGGGTCAAGAAGGTCCCCTGAAGAAAGACATGGTGGCCTATTCCAGTATTCTTGCTGGGGAAATCCCATGGATGGAGGAGCCTGGCCATAGTGTCATAAAGAGTCAGGCTTGACTGAAGCAACTGAGCACAACACAGCACGGGATTCACCTATAAAAGAATGAGATGGTTGGACGGCATCACCAACTCAATGGACGTGTTTGAGCAAACTCTGAGAGACAGTGAAGGACAAGGAAGGCTGGCATGCTGCAGTCCATGGGGTCATAAAGAGTCGGACAGGACTTATTGACTGAACAATAAAGGATTCTCTACATCTAGTTGTCTGTATAGACCTTTATTTGTTTCTAACTTAATTTTTCACAAACTGAAACATATATAATTGTTTGCATGCACCAGTATTATCATGGTATATGCTATGCTATTATTACCATTTTACATTTTTGCACTTTTCCNTCTAGTTGTCTGTATAGACCTTTATTTGTTTCTAACTTAATTTTTCACAAACTGAAACATATATAATTGTTTGCATGCACCAGTATTATCATGGTATATGCTATGCTATTATTACCATTTTACATTTTTGCACTTTTCCTGAACCTCCCCCTCCACTTTCTGTCTTCCCAGCTCTAGACTTTCTTTTCACTACAAACCAGATAGCATATGTATTATATATGTACACATGTATGCATGTAATACATAAGTTGAAGCTTATAAACGATTGTTCTTTGCCTATTTTTCATAGCAAAGCCATATTATATACACTTTCCTTTTACAATTTTTCTTTAATATCTACATGGCATTCAATATTCTTGTCGTGACTGTGGCATGATTTATTCTGACAACCTCCAGGTGATGGACTTTCATTGGTTTTCTAAATTTTCCCCCCAAAATGTTTCAATAACAATTCTATTATGTATACCCGGACATGTTTTCATTTTGTGGAATAGATTCCCATGAATGAGATTGCAGGGTCAAAGGAAATGTTTACTTTTATATTTTCATAGATGGTGTAAGATTGTTGTCTAAAAACTCTGTAACAATTCACACTTCTGTCAAATGTATGAAGGGGATATTTCTGCCACTACTGTGTAAAGCTGAACATTAAAATGGTCACTAGTCTTTTAAATATAAGGAGATATATAATTGCTACTTTGATTTGTACAACCTTGGATACTAGTGACTTTAACTATTTTCTCATATGTGCACTCAGCTTTTGGATATGGTTTCTTGTTTCTAGGTTATTTTTTTTAGCTGAATCCAGAGTGTCTTTAATTTCAAAATGAGACTTGTTCCTATTAACTGCATAGCAACTGGGCATCTGTGAGATATGTTGACAATAGCACGACTAGGAAGAAAGAACCTAAAAAACATGTAAAAGGAAAAAAAGTTAAAGGAAAAAATGACCTTTAATGTTTTCATAATTCTTTTAGTCAAGCCTCTACTGTAAATAAGTTAAAAGAGTAAACATACCACCTGCTCTGGTATCTATGGTTCAACTTATTACATGTTTCCCTTGTAATAAGTGGACTTTTAATAAATAATTAATAATAAATAAATAATAAATAATTACTTCCCTTGTAGTAAATAGACTCAATGGTTTAACTGATATATAGATGACATTTAAAGCATGAAATTTTAGTTCAGTTTTTTTTTTTTTTTTTTGATACTAGAGTGGACCCTGGATATCTTACATGAAACCTGTCCTCCACCTAAAGCCACATTTCTGGAATCCTTTGAACTTACTATAAGAAGGAGACTGAAACAATTCAGCTTAGGCTACTTTAGGATCAGGAGAAGAACCAGAAGACTGATACCAGCTCCAGCTTCCCTGTACACCTGATCCCATGATTACCGTGGTGTCCTTTGGATAGCTGGTTCAGTAGCAAATTAAGAAGAAACCCACCTGGGTGGCTGTAGTCATCACCCTCACTGACGCCTTCTCTGGACCAGTCTCTGTGGTCAGGTGGGGCTCAGCCTCTAGTTCACAAGTAGTGGTAAGGTTACATTGACAACAGATGTGACAGAATTTGGTCATATTTATTATTAGCATCAAAATGAATCACACTCACTGCTCTTTGATCAGGATATATGAACAGAACTGGCTCAAACATGAGGTCCTTGGAGGTAAGAGAATAGAGCCATATCAAAGTTATTAGACACATGTAGAAAGCACCAGGGTTTCGCTGGTGGCTCAAATGGTGAAGAATCTGCCTGCAATGCAGAACCTGGGTTCAATCCCTAGATCAGAAAGATCCCCTGGAGAAGGGAACGGCAACTCACTCCAGTATTCTTGCCTGGAAAATTGCATAGGCAGAAGAGCCTGATGGGCTACAGTCCATGGGGTCGCAAAGAGTCAGACAGGACTGGGTGAGTAACTTTCCCCTTTCTTCAGAAAGCACTCAGGGGTCGCACAGAGTCAGACACGACTGAAGTGACTCAGCAGCAGCAGTGATGGCTAAGCTAAGGGGTGGGTGATGGCTAAGCCAAGTAGGAATTAAAGCACAGGACTTTCTCCAGCTCAGTTCTCTGTGGTCAATTCCACAACTCCATTTGCTCATATGGAGGATATATCCATCTTTTCCCTGGTACCCTCTGCTACCACGTTCCTTCTCTTCAAAGCAATCGTGCTTTAATCGGGATAACCTGACAGGTAAGGGGATCCTTCATTCAAGTGTGGCACTCAGCAATGGAGGGACTAAGGCATTTCCAGAAAACAAACCAAAGGACTTTGTAGATCCTCCCAGAAGAAATGCTTTTGCTGAGTCTTGAATATGGAGTAGACATTCAACAGGGCAGATGGAAAGGAAACCTCTCAGGTGTGTGCAGAGACCTGGGTGTGGGCCACATCCTAGGCAGTGACCTCCCACAGCCCTCTTCACCTCCTCAAGCATCAGTGTCCTTGTCTCTTACGTGTATAACATTCATTTATTGTGACTCATTACTGGCTGATAACCGAGTAGGTTATCACAGGTGAAATACATTTTAATGCTCTATCGATGACAGTGAAGATGATTTTCACTGGGTCCTGAGAGTGTGGCTCTGTAAATAGTGAGGAATTTGATTGTTTACTTTTTAAAACCATAGCTTAGTGCTGGGTGCTGAAAGAAGTCCACCTCTCAAAAATAATACACTTGCTTCTCCAAGGGAAGGCAAAGGGATGGTTTTGTAAACACACTTAAGATGTTCTTATTTGTAATTTAAATGAAGCTCTTCATGGGTCTCCTCTTTCTTACCTGGACATCAGCCGACCTCCCGACCTCCCCACCCTCTCTTGTTCCCCCTCCTTCTCTTAGCACCTAATATGTAGATGGTGCTGAGGATGAAGACTTGAACTCATTGCTTTGTATACATTGCACGTGACCAAGGTTCACTATAAAATTATATAGAAGCTATAGCTGTGCACAAATTGGAGATGAGGAAGTCTAGAAGATTTAAACAGTTTGTCTAAAGCCCATGCCCAGGTCCAGCAGTTTGGTTTGGGCCCCTGTAAGTGACCAGGTTGCCTTATTGCCTTCAGGTATGGTTTGTATGCAGGACATGTTCAGCTTTACAGTACTTAAATTTTCTGCCCTTCCAAAGGAACAACAAATCATCTAGACAGCAATTAAGATGCTTTTATGAACACTGAATGTAGTGCAGTGGTGGCATCAAGGAAGAGCTGGTACAAGGATATTAAGGATGACTTACCATGACTTTGATTGTCCCCTCCCATGTTTCCATACCCACATCAACATCTCATACTGTGTAGGACACCTTCCATCTCCCATGCTGGCAGGTATCTGCTATTAAATCTTTCCTCTAAAGAAAACCTGCCACAATCATTGCATGATTTATCAAGCTGGAAAATCATCAGAGTACAGTGCAGGGAGCAGGAGGCCTGGGTGTATGACCCCTGGGGGGTTCAGGTGAAGCCCCCTCTTGGCTATTGTGGGACTGTGTTAGTTTCCCAAGGCTTCCTTAGCAAAGTACTGTAACCTGGCTGGCTTAAAGCAAGTATTCTATCACAGATCTGGAGGTGCCAAGTCCAAAACCAAGGTGTAGCAGGGCCATGCCTTCTTTCTCAGTTTCTGGTTGTTACCATGGTCCTTGATATTTCTTGTTTTGCAACCGTGTAACTCCAGTCTCTGCCTCGATAGCCATCTGAGTCTTCCGTCTGTGTGTGTGTTTCCTCTGATGGTGTTCTTCTCTCCATATGTATTCATCCTCACACCAAGTTTTCCCCTTCTTATGAGGACCCCAATCATGTCAGATTAAGAACTTATTCTAGTGTGATCTCATTTTAGCCCAATACCTGCAAAAACCTTATTCCTGAGTAAGGTCAAATTCACAGGTACTGAGGGTCATGAGTTCCACATGTCATTTTGGGGGACACAATTTAATCTACAATGGGGGCATTATAAAATAAACATTTTCTCCTTATCGTTTAACCCTGTTCTAGAAAGAGGGGTTTTCAGGCCAGGTGATCTCTGATTTCCTTTCCAATTCTAAACAGACCATGACTCTGACACTTAGGAGGATAAGAATACTTTTGTAGTCTGAAGAGTTTGTTTTAATTGAAAGAAAATATAAAAATACACTATGAGGGCACACGTGCATGCATGCACACACACCAGGCTTCAGAGAGCACAGTTTGAAGCATGCAGTGTGCTGCTAGAGTCAGAAAACAGCTCTTCAAGATTTCAAGTCCACAGTGAATTGCTGGAAGCCTATATACTGCCTTGTTGCTGAGGTCACCTACTAAACAGCTTACAGGAGTTTTGTTTGCCCAAAGATTAATTTAGAGATTAACCAGGTGACTTTGCAGCGGCCCCTGAAGGCTTTTCATGAAAGCTCATAAAACATATTTGTGGGTGGTTGTTAATGTTTATGAGTGTGTGTGTGTCTGCGTTCAACCACATTCCCAGCTCTACAGAAGCAGATCTGCATGATCCCTTAGCTTTTTCCTTCTTGAGATTTCATTATCTGAATAATTTCCTAAAGCCTAAAAAACAAAAGTATTTTAGGGGTGCAACCACCTCTATCTCATATGACAACCACCTGGTATATTAAACACCTCGCTACAGACAATGGGAGTTTATTTTTAGTGTTTTCAATGGCTATACACCAGCATGTATACTCAGAAGAAAAATGAAATCCAAGGGTTTACAACAGGGAGTTTATTCCAGTTATTGTGTTTTTCTTTTCATGGGGGAGGACTTAGAGGAACTAGCATATGCTGCATTTACATAGATTCAGGGAGGACACTGATATTTGTAGCCATTTTTACATGACAGAAGCTTTGCATAGCTCATCTCATTGGAGCCTACAGGCGCCGATTGTTTCTGTTTTACAGAAGAATGACTTGAGGCTTCTGCACTTTCATCACTTGTCTTGATTAAAGGAGATTAAAGGAATGGTAGGAAATGGAGCAAGGATTTGAACTGAGAGACTCAAAATCCCTATGCAGTTGTCTCTAAGCTATGATGTATGTGTGTGTGGGGTGTGTGTGTATGTGTGGTATGTGTGTGTGTATGTGGTGTGTGTATATGTGGTATGTGCGTGTGTGTCTGTGGGGTGTGTGTGTATGGTATGTGTGCTTGTGTATATGTGGTATGTATGTGTGTGTGGTGTGTATGTGTGCATGTGTATATGTGGTATGTATGTGTGTGTGGTGTGTATGTGTGCATGTGTGGTATATATGTATGTATGTGTGGTGTGTGTGTGTATGTGTGGTATGTTTGTGTGTGTGTATGAAGAAATATAGGCAATAATTATCCCCCAAAGGAGTTTTGTTAGAGAACTTAAAGCTTTCTAGTTTCTTTCTTGCTCCACAGATTCATCTTAGGTTCCCCCTTGTGAAATGTTCAGAGCTTAAAAGCTTAAGTCTGATAACTGGATAATGAATGGCTGGATTGTGGGTTAGAAAAGAGGTTCTCAGCATTTATATTCAGGTTTTCCAGAGAAACAGAACTAGTAGGATATGTGGATGTGTGTACAAATATAATATATAAATAAATAAATAAATATTCTCTTGTAATCGGTCTCCTGATATAAATGTGAATCACATCCAAAAATATTCTCACTGAAACACCCAAAACAATGCTTGACCAACCATCTGGGCATCCTGTGGTCCAGTGAACTGACACATAAAATTAACCACCACAGCATTGGTGAACACTTCTTTTTGAAAAAAAAAAAAAAAAAGAAAAAAGGAAGCTCAATTTGCCAAAATGAAATAAAGCTTAATCTCATTTGGACCTAAAGGGAATATAGATACAACCTGAATACTAAGAAAAGACTACACAGTTTCTGCAACAAATCTCTTTTTCCCCTTCACATCTGATTAGAGTTCTCTGAAGTTCTCCGTAAGCATCATATCCCACTGTTTCTTCCCACTTGTGCTATGTGCTAAAAATACCAGAATACTCAGCTCCCTGAACACCCCATGGGGCCATGCACTCACACGCCACCAAGCCTTTGAGCCTGCTGTGTCTTCTGCATCAAGTGACCTTTCCTGCTCCGTCCTCCACCCCGGAGTAACCGACCCAACTTTCAAAGGCTGATGTATATAGCATCTCCTCTGGGAAGCTTTTCCCAGCCCTTTGACCAACAACATTGACCTGTCTCCGTATGTGATCAGAGAATAGTCTTCAGACCATTAGCAAGTATCTGCCCTGACTCTGCTTGCAGCAGGCTCACTGTCAATATCCATAACCCATCAATCAATAACCACTGTACTAACTGCTCCAGCTGCTTCTGCAAGAATCCCTTGGTGCTTTCTCACTTTGCTTCCAGCTCGCTCCCTTTGATTCATGTCTCAGCCCACTCTTGCTTTTGCTTCTGCTTTACTTTGTGTTGGCTTCCTCAGCAGCTCAGTGGGAAAAGAAAAATTCACAGGACAATGCAGCAGACACGAGAGATGTGGGTTTGATCCCTGGGTTGGGAAGATCCCCTGGGGAAAAAGTAACAACCTACTCCAGTATTTGTGCCTGGAAAATTCCATGGATAGAGGACCCTGGAGGGCTTTGGTGCATTGGGTTTCAAAGAATCAGACATGACTGAGCATTCACGCACAGTACTTTATGTTGCTATTTGTCTTTCCTGATTTTAACTTCTGAGGCTTCCCATAGAACTGTTATTTTCTATATTCCTGCACTATTCTGGGTAACTTTGAAGAGCACCCTCCTGGAAGACCAAATTCCCACAAACGGCCTCTTCACCCTTGTATATGTAGATTCACTCACTAAGAATTCCTCACTCTCTATTCAGACTATGTAATTATTTCTCTCCTGTTGGATAGTGAGCTCTTCTCCTGTAGAAATTATATCTTATTCATCTTTGAACTGCTGGTGATTTCCTTATGCCCAGCATGTTTTATGTGGCTGGTATATATGTGATATGAATCAGTGAATAAAATTAAAAACATCTTTATCTTGAGTGTCCTCCTTGCTCCTCTTAACTTCTAAATTCTTACTATCTTTTTAGTGTTAATTCTAGTTTTGGATTACCCTAGCTGGAGCTAATTTATTTTTAACTGGGTTCCTAATTCCCATAGAAACCAGATATTATACATCAAACTGTGTGTTTATATGCTATGTCTCTCACTGAAGCTCCATAAACCTGAATCACAAAGCTGGAGAACCAGGAGGATCATTGGCCAAAGGCTGGAGAATGTACACGTTTCAGCTCATGCAGAGAGAGTTAATTTGCCTTCCCTCCACCTTTTTGTTCTAGTCAGTTCCTTACCAAGGTGGATAAAGTTCACCCACTTTGTGGAGGGCCATTTGCTTTACTCAGTTCACCCATTCAAATGCTAGCCTCTTCTGGAAACACTTCACAGACAGACACAGAAATAATGTTTTGCCTGCTATATGGGCATCACTTAACCCGGTCACACTGACACAGAAATTAATTATCATGCAGGCAAATGAGTAGGCTAGGATTCCAGAGTCCTAGGGATTAAGTGGTAGTGACCAAGTCCAAAGGAATACACTGAAGATTTCAGTGGTCCACTTTCTTCAAGTCCTCTGCTTTCTACATCTAATTTGTTGTTGTTTAGTCGCTAAGCCGTGTCAGACTCTTTGTGACCCCATGGACTGTGTGGCCCACTAGGTGAAATTTTCCAGGTAAGTGTAACGGAGGGGGTTGCCATTTCCTTCTCCAGGAGATCTTCCTGAACCAGGGATTAAACACGCATCTCCTGCATTAGCAAGTGGGTTTTTTTTTTTTTTTAAATCACTGAGCCACCAGGAAAGTCGCTGTACATCCCCATCTAAGAACGTGCACCCCAAATACCAAGCCTGCATATGCCACAACTAAGACCTGATGCAGACAAATAAGTAAATAAATAATTTAAAAATGGAGTTTTAAGCAAGTTAGAGGAAGCAGAAATCTTGCAAATCATTCCCTACAATCTTTTTCTTCACTTTTCAGAGTTTTCCATTACATTTACTCTATATCCATGACAGGAAAATGAAACTAAAGCTATGAATAACAGTAGCCTGAGGAATAAAAGTAAATATTATTCCTTTGGGTTGCACATTTTTTTCAATTTTATTACCAATTTTATTCACTCACTGGCTTCTTGCTTTCAGAGCAACATCTATTTCATTCAGATCCTTATTCTGTTTGTCTATGTTTTTTTAATAATGCTATTATGAGGTACAGCTTTAAGTGTTTATTAAATATTTTAAAGCACAGATTGGTGTAATTTAATTGAAAAATGTTGACATTTTTCTATAAAATTAGTGAACTACCTTTAGTGATTTGTCTTCTAAAATTGCCTTGGGAAGGAGAAAACCCAGAAAGCATTCCTATTTTCCTTGCAATATTACAATTTAAAAATCAGTCCAGTATTTGTGTGATTAAATTTGTAATAATCTATCACTACTGGCAGAAAAGATTAAAGGATTCAATTTATTACAAAGAACAAAAGTGTGATATCTCCTCCCTCCATAGAAATAATACAAAATTCTAGAGTTGTTTTGATATCATTCTCATATTTCTGCTACAATG
This sequence comes from Neotragus pygmaeus, assembly GCA_006410875.1. Taxonomy (NCBI): domain Eukaryota; kingdom Metazoa; phylum Chordata; class Mammalia; order Artiodactyla; family Bovidae; genus Neotragus; species Neotragus pygmaeus. Next base: position 52,274 of record SJYV01036883.1, on the reverse strand, counting down.
ATATTCTTTAAAGGAGGAATTCTATCCATTCACAGTATCCATAATGAAAATTCAATTCCTCGGAATAGATACTCTATATATTCCCTAATTCTCTGTTATGGGCTTTGTGGGTAGAACTCTCCTTAAAACTTCAGCTTGACTGGAAGATCATTCTCTCTCTCTTATTGGGAAGAGCTGACTATGCATCCACTCACTGTTTAGCTCCTTGAGAAGGTCAAGAAGTGAGAGAACATTGCTCCATCTTGTGAATTTATGGACAGTATTCTCCATACAAAAATTAAGTGAGATGTTAAGGCCTTAAATAGATAACTGCAGTAAACCCCTCTATGTTATCAAGAATTAACTGTTAATAGATGGCAGAAAGTAAAGATTTGGCCTGCTTGTCTGGCTCTGGCAGTAATTAACTGCTTACTTACTCCAACATATATTCAGTGCTTGAGATAATTGGAAAGATACAGAGGCCTTCTCACTGGTCTTTCTCCATAAATATCCCTCCACAGCTGCTGAAAGACATATAAATGTGTCTGTTTCTTTTTGCTCCACTCTACATGAAGAGAAATATGTTCATGAACATAGTTTGAAGGATAGGTGAATTAGGGTCCAATTCAGCCTTAATATTTTTGTCTTCTCCACAAAAAAAATATCTTTCCTGCATACGCCAAAACTTATTTATAGATTTGGTGTCCAAGGTCATCTTTATTATTTTTTAAAGTGGTGGGCCTTTAGTTTAATGGTGTCAATTCCTGTCAAATTAAACTATTGTTTAAATAAAATTTTAATCACAAGCTCAACAAGGTTTTTTTCACTGAATGTGTCTACAGACTCTGAAATACATATGGATTGCATAAGCACTCAGGATGAATCAAAGTTGTTGAAAGGAAAATAATGAGGGAGAACTTTTTCTATTATATATAATTCATAGGAAGCAGCCCTGATTAAATCAGTGGAACAGATAGAGGACATAGGCAGAGTCAAAAGGAATACAGTGAAAGAATTGGAAACAGACCCACTGATAGATGGTAATTTCATATAGACAGATCATCTATGTCAGGTATGGAATCAAAGCCAATGGATTGGACTTGGTGTACTTAATAAGTGATCATGACAGTAGACTTTGAAAAAAATGCAAAAACTAGATCTCAACCTTAGGTCATATCCTAAAGTATATTCCAAGGATGATTAAATTCCTAAATATAAAAAGTAAATCTTTAAAATTTTTAAAGGGAATATATTAGATCTTTTATAATAGTGCAAAAGAAAAACAGTAGCAAATCATCTTACATTAAAAGGCAACTGGCATACATGCATAAAATAGTTGCATGCATACCCCTCTTAACAAATTAATATTGAGAATATATAAAGAAGTTCCTAAAATGAATGAGAAAATATAAATCTTAATATTCTGTTTTTATGCAATGTATTTCACATCAGCTAACCAATTAAGGAAAATGTATTTGATCATGTGAATAGGGAGTACCATAGGGAGTACCTATTCATGTGAATAGGGAGGTACCATAGGCTATATCACAGCTAGACTGAGGGATTTCAATGATGGCAACCAGCTCTGCCCTCCTCACTTTAAAATAGATTCTGTACTTGGTGAGCAAGATGGCTGATGTCATCCATCTCCCATCCTGCCAGTTTATTGACTTCATTAGGAAAGAAATCTCTCCCAGTAGGTATACAAGAAAAATCCCAGAGTTATTCCAACTGGTCTTTAGTCATGTCCCTATCTAGTAACCATTCACGGTAGCAGTGATGCTAAAGTCCTCTGACAAACTGCCTCTTAGCAATGTGCCTCTCCTTGCAGTTGACGAAGGGAAGGGGCAGAATCAGGACCTCCCAGACAAGAAGGTCCTGAGCCTCCAGTGAAAAGAGTGACTGAGTGAACAAAATAGGTTTTCACTACAAGGAATTCACACACGTACAAATAAGATCTCAAGTTTTGACTCATATTCTTGGCTTATAATTATATTAAAAACACAAAAATGAATAAATAAGATAGTAAAGAAATGAAACTTTATATTACAAATTTCCCAGCTATTGTAAGCTAAAATGAGAACAACTTTCTCACTATTGAGTCAATGGGAAGACCAAAATTGTAAATTATTATTTAATAATAATGTCTCTTATTCAAAGTCAACATCCATTCTTAAATAATTTTTAGAAACACATTCAGTGCATATTATCAGTTGATAAACAAATATGTATCAACCAGCAGTAATATGAAAGTTATTCTTTTGGGTTTCTTTTTTGTGAATTTTAAAAAATTTATTTCTTTTTATTAGAAGGATAATTGCTTTACAGTATTGTCCTGGCTTCTGCCAAACATCAACATGAATCAGCCATGGTATAAACATGTCCCCTCCCTCTTGAAACTCTTCCCACTTCCTTCTTCATCTCACCTCTCTAGGTTGTCGCAGAGCCCCGGTTTGAGTTCTTTGAGTCATACAGCAAATTCCCATTGGCTATCTATTTTACAAATGGTAGAGAATAACATGGAAACACATATTACCATATTCTTTCAGTTTTTGTGCAGTTTTTGTTCTAATTGAGCTCCAGTAATATATGAGAAAAGAATATGATATGTGAAAATGTAAATTTACTTTCACTTTCACATTTTAATAGATAAGATACATACACAGAGAGAAGCCATAAAGACACTATAAACAAGGGGTTTCCAGATTCAGTAGGGACTCTGCTCACCTCACCAAAAGGCCAAGCATCATCTTCACTCAGGCCTGTCCCTAACGCTGCGACAGGCCCTAGATTTTCTAATGAGCCGAGAACTGCATGTTCTAATGCTGCCTCCAGCCAAGAACGGACATAGCAGAAGAGAATCCTGAACAGTGGGCATTTGTGCTAATGTGATAAGAATTTGGGAGGGTGTGAAATTAGTTGTAACTACATTTTTTCTTTCAATATAAAATGTTATAGAACTTTTTGAGTTCTCAGAAGAATAATTTTTTAGTATTGAAATCATTGTTTGCTGTCTCGGGCACTGAGGTTTTCATTTTCATGAGGTTTTGAATTTATGCCAGCCATATTTCAGGTGCTATGATTTCTAATGTAAGGACTTTATTTTCATTCATTCATTTTCCATAGCATCATTCATATTCATTCAGTGTAAGGCTTCCCTCATAGCTCAGTTGGTAAAGAATCACCTGCAATGTAAGGGATCCCAGTTTGATTCTTGGGTCAGGAAGATCCCCTGGAGAAGGGATATGTTACCCACTCCAGTATTCTTGGGCTTCCATGATGGCTCAGCTGCTAAAGAATATGTCTGCAATGCAGGTGACCTGGGTTCCATCCCTGCGTTGGGAAGATCCTCTGGAGAAGGGAAAGGCTAGCCCACTCCAGTATTCTGGCCTGAAGAATTCCATGGACTGTATAGTCCATGGCGTCACAAAGAGTCAGACACAACTGAGCAACTTTCATTTTAGGAATATTTGGATCTTTGGAAAGAAGAGTTTCCTCATAGTCAGTGGAATTGAGGAAGGCTTAATAGGCTGTAATATTTGGCACTTAAATACTGAGCAAAATCTCTAAATATGGGTAAGAGTGTCACAGACTTCTGGCCAGAAAGAGCACTGTCAGTGGGTAAGATTCTGGAAAAAGGGAGAATGGGGCATCCTTTATCAAAGCTGGTATTGTGTTCATCTCTCTCACTCTAGGACTTCCTATTGCTGTTGTTTATTCACTAAGTTGTGTCTCTTTGCGATCCCATGGACTGCAGCATGCCAGGCTCGTCTGTCCTCCACTATCTCAAATTCATGTCCATTGAGTTGTTGATGCTATCTAACCATCTCATCCTCTGATGCCCCCTTCTCTTTTTGCCTTCAATCTTGCTCAGCACCAGGGCCTTTTCCAATGAATGGGCTCTTTGCATCAGGTGGCTGAATATTGGAGCTTCAGCTTTAGCATCACTCCTTCCAGTTAATATTTAGGGTTGATTTCCTTTAGGATTGACTGGTTTGATCTCCTTGTGTCTGACCAGGCTTCTGGCCAGAAAGAGCACTGTCAGTAGGTAAGGATCTGGAAAAAGGGAGAATGGGACATCCTTTAAAATAACAGAGAGCATACTGGGCTTATTGTCACTGTTTGCTTCTGTTTCTCTTCCTTCTTTCATGTATATAAGTCTTCTTTGGGAAATTATTTATTTTTTTACTTTACAATATTGTATTGGTTTCGCCATACATTGACATGAATCCACCCCGGGTGTACACGTGTTCCCCATCCTGAAACCCTTCTCGCACCTCCCTCCCCATCTCATCCTTCTGGGTCATCCCAGTGCACCAGCCCTAAGCACCCTGTATCATGCATCAAACCTGGAGTGGTAATTCATTTCACATAGGATAATATAAATATTTCAGTGCCATTCTCCCAGATCATCCCACCCTCTCTCTCTCCTTCTCCCACAGAGTACAAAAAACTGTTCTATACATCTGTGTCTCTTTTGTTGCTTTCATGTACAGGGTTATCGTTACCATCTTTCTAAATTCCATATATATGCATTAGCATACTGTATTGGTATTTTTATCTCTGGCTTACTTCACTCTGTATAATAGGCTCCAGTTTCATCCACCTCATTAGAACTGATTCAAATGTATTCTTTTTAATGGCTGAGTCATACTCCATTGTGTATATGTACCACAGCTTTCTTATCCATTCATCTGCTGATGGACATNGATGCATGAAGCAGTGCACTCAAAGTTGATGCTCTGGTGCAACCCAGAGGGATGGGGTGGGGAGGAAGGTGGGAGGGGGGTTCAGAACGGAGTGACACATGTATACCCATGGCTGATTCATGTTGATGTATGCCAAAAACAACCGCAATGTTGTAAAGTAATTAGCCTCCAATTAAAATAAACTAATTTTAAAAAAATTAAAAAAAAATAAAAAACACTTAACACCTTCTATGGTATGAATCTTGTTCTCATAGAAGTTAACATCTCTGGAGGGGAAAACCTGACCTCACTTTGATACACCGCCATATTCTTTCTCATGTTTAGGGTAGTGTTCATGAGTAGGTTTGTCTTTAGACTTTTCTGCTCTAGTGTTCCTTTGCTCTAGGCTGTATGAGCATCATACTCTCTTTACTAATATCTTTAAAAGTTTAAAAATTTTAAAGGATAGTGAAATTAAGAAATGTAAATCCTTCAGTTTTGATTTTACTAGTCAAGGTTGAGTTTAAGGTTAACTTGCCAATCACTGGTTCTTTGCATTTCCAAGTAAATTTCAGAATTATTTTGTCAGTTTCCACAGACACACACACACAGACCTAGATTTTAGGATTGCACTAAATTTATATATACATTTTCAAAGAATTAATATTTTACAACTGTGCCTTTCATTCTATGAAATATATCAGAATGATACAAGACCAAAAAAATCTCCATTGTTTGATTTTTTAAATTCCATTTCACACTAGCAACCTTCTAAACAAATAATCACCAAGTCTAAATGACTAGTGTCATGTATTCTTGCAAGCATTTGATAAAGTATAACTCTGAATAAAAACTTTCAGAAAATAAAAATACCATTTACTAAGTCTTGAAACTTGATATTGAAATCTTAAAAAAATATAAGAAAAAATAATTCACAGGCAATTTTCTTAGTATAGTTGTAAAAATTCTAAAGAATATAATACAAGTCACATCCAACAATTCACCAAGAGAATAATACATCAAGACAAAGTGCAGTTTATTCCAAAAACAGAAGGTGGTTAGCATTTAACAAAATAAGTTGATGTAATTCAGCAGTGTGATTTTATAACAATCAAAAAAGATAAATATCACTTGATGATCTCAAATGCAGAAAAATTAATCTCTAATGTGTAATACTGACTGTGGTAAATGTTCCTTCACATTAACAATGAAGGAAATCTTCTTAATCTTATACTGTTATCTTCACAAAAGTAAATATCACATTTAGCTAAGAAATATTAAAAACATTTTTTCTGAAGTTCATGAATGGAGCAAGATTGAGAAGGAAAAAATAAGCTTTTGTTTTCATGTTTTATACGCATAAATCCAAAGGAATCTATAAACAAATAATTAGACTTAGCATGCAATTATACCATGATTGCTGAGTACAAGGTCAAAATAGCAAAAGCAAGTGTGTTGCTATAGGCCAGCAACAAGAAAACAAAACAGTCACTTAAACATTATGTCATAATAAATATTTTAAAACATCAAATACCTAGGAATAAATCTAACTGAAGATTTGTAAAACTATTATAATTTGTATGATTTCCATACAACTATACCCTTGCAAATACCATAAAGCATAAGCGAAAAGAAAATCTAAATATATGGAAATTTATGCAGATGATAACATGGAAGACTTGATATGTATAAGATGTTAATTGTAGTTTATGATGTCAGTTGTATCCAAATTGATCTACAGACTCAGTGCAATCTTGTACTTGATCCTCAGGTTCACATGTAGGACAGGTACTACCTACTGCAAACACCTGTGATTCACTGCCTGAGCCTCAGATTTCCTGAATTGTATAGAAATGCTGAGATATTTTTACTCAATAAAATGTTTCCAAAGACTAAATACAGGAAATAAAATGTGATTTTCTCAGCCTATGTCTCTACCTGATTCATTTGTTACCTTATCCCTCAGGAGCTTTACATAATAATTAAAAGTGTTGGTATAAGGTAATCTGAAACCATCCTCAATATAATTATTTTTTCCACTTCAAAAGAGATATTTAAAAGATGACTAAATACTTTTACATCTCTCAAAGGGGTTACTTTCCAACCATCCTGCTTGATCATGCAATCTCAAATCATCTTATCTGACAGTGCTAGGTTTAGGATACCCATTTCAATATAATAAACTATCCAATAAAAAAATGGAAACAAACTGCTAATATTAGGAAAGAAAATAAGTTTTAAGGTGTATTGTGCTTTTAATGGGCCTCCCAGGTGGCCCTAGGGGTAAAGAACTCACCTGCTAATGCAAGAAATGTAAAGACATGGGTTTGATCCCTGGATAGGGAAGATCCCTTGGAGGAGGGCATGGCAACAGACACCAGTATTCTTGCCTGGGAAATCCCATGGACGGACGATCCTGGAGTACTACAATCCATAGCGTCACAAAGAGTCGGACCCCACTGAAGCAACTTAGCATGCACGCATGTGATTTTAATGTGCTTTTAATGTGAAATGGGGGAGGAGTTTCTGAGACATATTTTACATATTAACTCCCCCCCCCCCATATTATGATTCCTGAAAGAGGACTTAGTTACTTTTAAAAACTGAATTAACCAACACCCATGTAGAATTCCAATTTAATAAAAGACAAGGGCCATTTTTTTTTTTTAATATAAAACTGTTCATTCTGTGCAATGGAGTTGAGATCATTGGTTGTAATACATGATTTTGCACATGGAGGACCTGCTCAGCTATTTCTGAATACAACCACGCCCTTCATTTCTGAAGGAGAGTCTAGCACAGAGTGAGAAACCAAGTAGCACTGTAATCTTTGGATAGGTTAGACATTTTGTTCTGGTGGGCTGAGTTGAACCACACAGAAGATGCAAGGGCTCATTTTGTTCCTTTGGCCAAGAGCAACAGTAAAGGAGGGTCCTCTCACCTTTTTATTTCCCTTTGGCTAATAATCATTCAATATGGTCATGAATCTGAAGGGGCTTCCCCGGTGGCTCCTTGGTAAAGAATCTGCCTGCCTATGTAGAAGATGCATGTTCGATTTCTGGGCTGAGAAGTTCCCCTGGAGGATGGCATGGCAATCCACTCCAGCATTCTTGCCTGAGAAATCCCATGCACAGAGAAGCCTGGTGGGCTACAGTCCATGGGGTAACAAAAGAGTCAGACAGGACAGGACTTGTGACTAAGCAACAACAGCAACAATGAACCTGAAACCCCTAGAAAGCTTGCTGAAAAGGTGTATAATTCACCTCATTCCATCAGATTCTGAGATGAGGGCAATAATTTTACATTTTAAGGGGCACAAGGGGAGATAATAATTGTTATTATTCTTGTAATAACAGCTAATGTTTGTTGAGCACTCACTTTATATGCATCATCTTATTTAATTGTTAGAATGTAACTTAATAAGTGTTATTATTACAACCATCAACACCACTTTAGATGAATAAACTAGAGATTCCATAACTCCAGAGCTAACTTAATAACTACTAAAATAATTGATTAAACTAAATATTCACTGAGAAACACCATCATAGCCCAGGGCACCTCCCAGAGGTGAGAAATAGTCCAACATGGCCTTCTAGAATAAGGGATATAGAAAAGCAAAGCAAATAAAAATGCAAAGAGGCAAATAGAAATGATTGATGCAAAGGCTGGGCTCTCTTGCTTTTCTCATCACTTAGTTGCCTGAGACTGATCCACTTTTATTGGTGCCTGAGTATTGCATTTGATGTGGTTGATCCTCAACTGATTGGTTCATTGTTTTCTTATGCCAGTTATTACTGATACATAACTTTAAAGGAATACTTTGTTACAGACGATCCTAGTCCAATATCTTTTTCATTTCACAGGTATATAACTATAAACCAAGAGAAACCAAATGACTTCTATCAGAATATATAATTAGTCATCCACAGAATAGAAACAGAATTCTGACTTCCTCACTTTTTTCTTAGCACTCCTGCTTTCTCTCTAGTCCTTGGAATGAGCTCACCTCTGGACCTTTCTGTCACACTTTTAGAAGTAAGGAAAACTCTAACCCAAACTTCATTGTATCTAGAGAGAGAGGGTGGCATCAGCACAGTCTTCTGTAAAAGGTAAGATTAATAATTTAGCATATATAAAATGTTACATGCAAAACCCTCTAATTTTCATAAGGTTTTTAAAAATTGCTTCACTGGAAATATTCATTGGCCAAAACCCTGATGCTGGGAAAAACTGAGGGCATGAGGAGAAGGGGGCGACAGACAATGGGAGCGTTTAATTGTGTAATTGACTCAGTGGGCATGAGTGTGAGAAAATTCTGGGAGATAGTGAAGGACAGGGAAGCCAGGCTTGTTGCAGCCTGTGGGATTGCATCGAGGCTGACATGACTGAGTGACTAAACAACTTTGCTTTAAGAGAAAAATATTGATTCAAACTGCTATGCTTTGAAATATCTGCATATTTTCAGCCTTCAAATATGTTTCCCATTTCAGTTTCAGCTTTTAATTATTAGAATCAATAGCACTCCTGGGGTTATAAAAGTATTTTGCTGAGATTTTCCTTCCTTTAATGTTCAAATTAGTGAAAGTCAAAACTGTAGTAAAATTGAGCATTCACAGAGGATCCCTGTAAAGAGTGCAATTAGAGTTGATTTCAGAGAAAATCCTAGGAATTTACCAGGCAGAATTCAATTCATAATCCCACAAACCAAGTTTATTCTATTTTTTACTTATGATTCACCTAGGAAAAAATATGTAACAGAGTGATTTCCCCCAAAGGCCCCTTTTATGATGAATGCGTCAATGTAAATGAGGTTGAGTTTCCAAATTTTTCCACTTTCCTTTGATAGTCCTTGCCATTTTTAATTCATAGGAGACATTTTGTTACACCTCCTGGATGCAAATATTACACAGAAGTTTAGGACAATTATGAATACTTCTTTTAAGCTAAAATAATTCAAGGTCATTTTTCCTTCACTTTCAGTTCAGTTCAGTCGCTCAGTCGTGTCCGACTCTTTGCGACTCCATGAATCACAGCACGCCAGGCCTCCCTGTCCATCACCAACTCCTGGAGTTCACTCAAACTCACATCCATCGAGTCCCTTGCCATCCAGCCATCTCATCCCCTTCTCCTCCTGCCCCCAATCCCTCCCAGCATCAAAGTCTTTTCCAATGCGTCAACTCTTTGCATGAGGTGGCCAAAGTACTGGAGTTTCAACTTTAGCATCATTCCTTCCAGAGAACACCGAGGGCTGATCTCCTTCAGAATGGACTGGTTGGATCTCCTTGCAGTCCAAGGGATTCTCAAGAGTCTTCTCCAACACCACAGTTCAAAAGCATCAGGTGGCTAATTGGATATAGAGAAACAAAAGTTGATTTCAAGATATTCTTTCTTTCTATCCACCCTGTATGTGTGTGTGTGTTTTCTACCATCTTTCTACCACCATCCTTACCAGATATATGCTTTATAATTAAGAAATTTTAGTAAGCTAATGAGAGGAAAATAAACTTGAAATTAGAAAGTGAAGAGGAACTAAAAAGCTTGTTGATGAAAGTGAAAGTGGAGAGTGAAAAAGTTGGCTTAAAGCTCAACACTCAGAAAATGAAGATCATGGTATCTGGTCCCATCACTTCATGGGAAATAGATGAGGAAACAGTGGAAACAGTGTCAGACTTTATTTTTGGGGGCTCCAAAATCACTGCAGATGGTGACTGCAGCTGTGAATTAAAAGACATTTACTTCTTGGAAGAAAAGTTATGACCAACCTAGATAGCATATTCAAAAGCAGAGACATTACTTTGCTGACTAAGGTCCATCTAGTCAAGGCTATGGTTGTTTCTGTGGTCATGTATGGATGTGAGAGTTGGACTGTGAAGAAGGCTGAGCACTGAAGAATTGATGCTTTTGAATTGTGGTGTTGGAGAAGACTCTTGAGAGTCCCTTGGACTGCAAGGAGATCCAACCAGGAGATCTTCTGAAGGAGATCAACCCTGGGATTTCTTTGGAAGGAATGATGCTAAAGCTGAAACTCCAGTACTTTGTCCACCTCATGCTAAGAGTTGACTCATTGCAAAAGACTCTGATGCTGGGAGGGATTGGGGGCAGGAGGAGAAGGGGACGACAGAGAATGAGATGGCTGGATGGCATCACTGACTCGATGGACGTGAGTCTGAGTGAATTCCTGGAGTTGGTGATGGACAGGGAGGCCTGGCATGCTGCGATTCATGGGGTCGCAAAAAGTCGGACAAGACTGAGCAACTGAACTGAACTGAACTGATACATGCATGACCTGGAGAATCCAATGGCAACCCACTCCAATACTCTTGCCTGGCAAATCCCATGGACGGAGGAGCCTGGTAGTCTGCATTCCATGGGGTCGCTAAGAGTCGGGCATGACTGAGCGACTTTACTTTCGCTTTCATACCTGCATGAAGGAGTGGAAAAAAGATCATTTTTAAGTGTTTACTGTACGTCATGGACTCATGTGATTGTATCTCATGTTTACCTACTTTTAATAACAACACAGTTACATAGAATATGTAATGTGATACCAAGAAACTGAAGCCCAAAGATAATAATATACCCTTGTGCTGAGAACAGGGTGTACAGTTTATAGTCAACAAAAAAATAACCAAAACAATTCAAAAATTATAGTTATAAGGATTGAAAAAAGAAAGCAACCTGCCATTATTCCCAGAAAATACTTTATTTCCAAACGATCCTCCAAAGGAATTCATAGATAATTATGAAATTAAAAAGAAGGTTAAACAAGTTTACCAGATACATGCTCACTATCAAGAAAAAGTACTGCATTTCTATTTACCAGCAATAGCTATAAAACTTGGTGTTCAAAAAGAATGATATTTTCAACAGCAAAAAATAAACTTCTCTTGAATACAAACAATAATGTGCACAAACTTTAGAGAGAAAATGATAAAATTTCATTTTATAGCTGTTAAAGATAACCTTGTTAAGTAGAGAGATTTATTAAGGCTATGAATAGCGGAATCTATTATTATAAAAATGGTAACCTCAACAGAAGTTATAGAGATTAATTATAATTCCAGTAAACTCAAAACAGACTTTCTTTGTATGATTATGATTGAAAATTAACAAGCCAAATATTTTCCCCATAACAACAAAGACTCAATATTTACCAATACTCTAATAAAGAAAAATTATGAGTCTTACATAAAGATATCAAAGCTTATAATAAAGATATACTAAATACTATGATTTTATGCAGTGATAGATAACTGAAGATAGTATAAGATGGAGACTATATTAAAAAATACATTTACATTTTTGATAGATCTTGTATTAATATCAGTGGGAATAAAATGACCATTCAAAAGAATAGAACAATCATTCATATATATGGGAAAATTAAAATTAATTATTTTCTCATTCTATTGACCAAAATAAGCTTTAGTATATTTAAGAATTTAAATGTACAAAGCAAAACTTAAAAAAAAGGATATCAGAGAATATACTTAAGACATTAAATCACTTTTTAAGTAAAACTTAAATGGAAAAACTGTTGAAGGTAAAGCTTATAAATCTGACTACCTAAAATAAAGAATATTTGTTTACCAAAATCCCCCATAAGGAGAGTGAAAACACAGCAAATGAGAATGTATTTTTCATATGTAAATATGACAAACAGAATATATAAAGAAGCTCTCTAAATCAATAGCAAAGTGGTAGAAATATATAAATAGGTATTTTATTAAATAAAAAAAAAAAACAAAACAGAATTATCCTGGTAAGCCTCACAAGGAATAAGTGGAACACAACTGAAAACCAGTATGAGGCATCAGTGCACCCTCCACATATCAGGAAATAGGTAAATATATATGATACCAGGTGATGCCAATTACTGGTGATGTAAAGTAATAAGAATATTGATATACTGGTAATTGGAGTGGACTTAAATCAATAATTTTGGAATAACATCTGGAATTATATAAAAAATTACTTACTTCCCACCTATGACCCTAGAATATGTATTATAGGCTATATAATAAAAAGAAACCATTGCACAGGTTCATCCAGAGACATGGACCAGAAGGTCAAAGAAGCATCATCCACAATAGAAACAAGAGCCACAATAACAAAAATCAGATTACCATACACTTCTTTGTGTAAATAGACAACTGATGTGAAGTTGCTGAATAAACACTGGGAGCCCAGCCTGGCACTCTGTGACCTGACCTAGGAGAGTAGAATGAGGGAGGGGAGGGAGGTTCAAGAGGGAGGTAATAGATGTATACTGCTGCTGCTGCTAATTCACTTCAGTCGTGTCCGACTCTGTGGGACCCCATAGATGGCAGCCCACCAGGCTCCCCCATCCCTGGGATTCTCCAAGCAAGAACACTGGAGTGGGCTGTCAGTTCCTTCTCCAATGCATGAAAGTGAAAAGTGAAAATGAAATCGTTCAGTCATGTTTGATTCTTGGCGACCCCAAGGACTGCAGCCTACTAGGCTCCTCCGTCCATGGGATTTTCCAGGCAAGAGTACTGGAGTGGGGTGCCATTGCCTTGTGTTGCTGTACAGCAGAAACCAACACAATATTGTAAAGCATTTTTCCCCATTAAAAATAAATTTAAAAAAATCGGATTATCAAAATATAGATAAATAAATCATGGTATTTTGCAAAGTGGAATAGTACACAGCAGGGAAAATATAACTTTAAATATATACATATATAATTTAATACAAATTTATTACTTGTTTAATTCTATTTTTTATATTTTATGATACTAGTGTTTTATATAAAACAATGTGGCTGAAGATTGAAAAATATTGAGGATAATTTCTTTATATATATATATACACTTATATATTTTTAAATTTTACTTTACAATATGGTATTGGTTTTGCCAAGATGATGCTGTGAAAGTGTTGCACTCAATATACCAGTAAATTTGGAAGAAAACTCTGCAGTGGCCACAGGACTGGAAAAAGTCAGTTTCATTCCAATCCCAAAGAAAGGCAATGCCAAAGAATGCNAGGGTGACAATATACAGCCTGATGTACTAATTTTCCTATGTGGAACCAGTGTGTTGTTCCATGTCCAGTTCTAACTGTTGCTTCCTGGCCTGCATATACGTTTCTCAACAGGCAGGTCAGGTGGTCTGGTATTCCCATCTCTTTCAGAATTTTCCACAGTTTATTGTGGTCCACACATTCAAAGACTTTGGCATAGTCAATAAAGCAGAAATAGATGTTTTTTCTGGAACTCTCTTGCTTTTTTGATGATCCAGCAGATGTTGGATCTGGTCCCATCACTTCATAGCAAATAGGTAAGGAAAGAGTGGCAGGCTTTATTTTTTGGGCTCCAAAATAACTGCAGATTTTGGTGCAGCTGGTGACTACAGCCATGAATTTAAAAGACACTTCCTCCTTGGAAGGAAAGAAATGACTAACCTAGACAGCATATTGAAAAGCAGAGACATTACTTTGTCGACAAAGGTCCATGTAGTCAAGGCTATGGTTTTTCCAGTAGTCATGTATGGATGTGAGTTGGACTGTAAAGAAAGCTAAGCACCAAAGAATTGATGCTTTTGAACTGTGGTGTTGGAGAAGACCCTTGAGTATCCTTTGGATTGCAAGGATAACCAACCAGTCCATCCTAAAGGAAACAAGTCCCGAATATTCCTTGGAAGGATGGATGCTGAAGCTGAAGCTTCAGTACTTTGGCCACCTAATGTGAAGAACTGACTCATTTGAAAAGATCCTGTTGCTGGGAAAAATTGAAGGTGGGAGGAGAAGGGGATGACAGAAGATCAGATGGTTGGATGGTATCATGACTCAATGGACATGAGTTTGGGTAAACTCCAGGAGTCGGTGATAGACACAGAGGCCTGGCGTGCTGCAGTCCATACAGTCACAAAGAGTTAGACACAACTGAGTGACTGAACTGAACTGAACTGATTCAGTAAAATAATGCTTTTTTTTCCCCTCTCATTTCTCTGTCATTACAGAGCTTCCACTTTAGAAACTGTGATAGACAGTTGCTCAGGATTTTCAGTATTTCCTATCCTGGATGAATTTCATGTGATTGCTTTTCTATTTATAAGAACTTGCATGGACAGAACTTAAAATCAAAGGCTGGTAAGAGTCCTAGCAATCTAAGTCTATGCCCCAATCAGTAATGCTAAAGAAGCTGAGGTTTAATGGTTCTATAAAAACCTACAAGACCTTTTAGAACTAACATCCAAAAAAGATGACCTTTTCATCATAGGGGACTGGAATGCAAAAGTTGGAAGTTGAGAAACACCTGGAGTAACACACATATTTGGCCTTGGAGTACAGAATGAAGCAGGGCAAAGGCTAATAGAGTTGTGCCAAGAGAACACACTGGTCATAGCAAACACCCTCTTCCAACAACACGAGAGAAGACTCTATACATGGACAAAACCAGATGGCCAACACCAAAATCAGATTGATTATATTCTTTGCAGCCAAGGATGGAGAAGCTTTATATAGCAAGAAAAAACAAGACCGGGAGCTGACTGTGGCTCAGATCATGAACTGCTTATTCCCAAATTCAGACATAAATTGAAGAAAGTGAGGAAAACGACTTAAATCAAATCCCTTATGATTATACATTGAAAATAAGAAATAAATTTAAAGGACTAAATCTGATAGAGAGAGTGCCTGATGAACTATGGATGGAGGTTCGTGACACTGTACAGGAGACAGGGATCAACAGTGTCCCCAAGAAAAAAAAATGCAAAAAAGCAAAATGGCTGTCTGAGGAGGCCTTACAAATAGCTGTGAAAAGAAGAGAAACAAAAAGCAAAGGAGCAAAAGAAAGATATACCCATCTGAATGCAGTTATAAAGAATAGTAAGGAGAGATAAGAAAGTCTTCCTCAGTGATCAGTGCAAAGAAATAGAGGAAAACAATAGAATAGGAAAGACTAGAGATCTCTTCAAGAAAATTAGAGATACCAAGGGAAAATTTCATGCAAAGATGGGCTCAATAAAGGACAGAAATGGTATGGACCTAACAGAAGCAGAAGATATTAAGAAGAGGGGGCAAGAATACACAGAAGAGCTGTACAAAAAAGATCTTCACGAACCAGATAATCATGATGATGTGATCACTGACCTAGAGCCAGCATCCTGAAATGTGAAGTCAAGTGGGCCTTAGGAAGCATCACTATTAATAAAGCTAGTGGAGGTGATAGAATTCCAGTGGAGCTATTTCAAATCCTAAAATATGATGCTGTGAAACTGCTGCACTCAATATGTCAGCAAATTTGGAAAACTCAGCAGTAGCCACAGGACTGGAAAAGGTCAGTTTTCATTCCAATTTCAAAGAAAGGCAATGCCAAAGAATGCTCAAACTACCGCATAATTGCACTCATCTCACACACTAGGAAAATAATGCTCAAAATTCTCCAAGCCAGGCTTCAGCAATATGTGAACCGTGAACTTCCAGATGTTCAAGCTAGTTTTATAAAAAGCAGAGGAATCAGAGATCAAATTGCCAATATCTGCTGAATCATGGAAAAAGCAAGAGAGTTCCAGAAAAACATCTATTTATGCTTTATTAACTATGCCAAAGGCTTTGACTGTGTGGATCACAATAAACTGTGGGAAATAGTGAAAGAGATGGGAATGCCATTCCAACTGATGTGCCTCTTGAGAAATCTGTATGCCGGTCAGGAAGCAACTGATAGAACTGGACTTGGAGTAGTAGACTGGTTCCAAACAGAAAAAGGAGTATGTCGAGACTGTATATTGTCATCCTGCTTGTTTAACTTCTATGCAGAGTACATCATGAGAAACACTGGGCTGGAGGAAGCACAAGCTGGAATCAACATTGCAGGGAGAAATATCAATAACCTCAGATATGCAGGTGACACCACCTTTATGGCAGAAAGCGAAGATGAGCTAAAGAGCCTCTTGATGAAAGTGAAAGAGGACAGTGAAAAGGTTGGCTTAAGGCTCAACATTCAGGAAACTAAGATCATGGCATCTGGTCCCATCACTTCATGGCAAATAGATGGGGAAACAGTGGAAACTGTGGCTGACTTTATTTTTTTTGGAGGTTCCAAAATCACTGCAGATGGTGATTTCAGCCATGAATTTATTTATTTATTTTTAAACCATTTTTATTTTTATTTTAATTTTTACTTTATTCTACTTTACAATACTATATTGGTTTTGCCATACATCGACATGAATCCACCACAGGTGTATACGAGCTCCCAATCTTGAATCCCCCTCCCACTTCCTACCCCACATCACCTCTCTGGATCATCCCCGTGCACCAGCTCCAAGAAAGGAAAGTTATGACCAACCTAGACAGCATATTAAAAAGCAGCAGCATTGTTTTGTCAACAAAGGTCTGTCTCATCAAGGCTATATTTTTCCCAGTAGTCATGTATGGATATGCAAGTTGGAGTATAAAGAAAGCTGAATGCCAAAGAATTGATGCTTTTGAACTGTGCTGTTGGAAAAGACTCTTGAGAGTCCCTTGAACTGCAAGGAGATCCAACCAGTCCATCCTAAAATAGATCAGTCCTGGCTTTTCACTGGAAGGACTGATGTTAAAGCTTAAACTTCAATACTTTGGCCACCTGAGATGAAGAACTGACTCATTTGAAAAGACCCTAATGCTGGGAAAGATTCAGAGCTGGAGGAGAAGGGACAACAGAGGATGAGATGGTTGGATGGCATCACCAACTCAATGTACATGAGTTAGGTTAAACTCCGGGAGTGGTGATGGGCAGGGAGGCCTGGTGTGCTGTGATTCATGGGTTGAAGAGTCAGACATGACTGAGCGACTGACCTGAACTGAACTGAAGAGTATATTTGACAGTGTGGTGGACCAGTTACAAATTTTTCTAGATTAATTGAAACTTTTTTAAATCCCAAAGATACTATCATTATTTATTTGTGTACAATGAAGTCTATTATAACCGAATTCTTTTAAATAGTGTTCATTTAATAACTGATTTATTTTTAGATGAATTTATTTTAGACTTTTTATTCATTTTATTAATATGTATAGCAGGTAGACTGGGGAAGTGTTTAACCATTATGTGTTCAAAGTCTTTGCTTCTAGATGAAAGCACAGAGACCTCAAAAGCAGAAATGACCTTCCCAAGGTCAATAAACTGCCCTTCACTGGGTTGGGACNTCATTTCATTAATATGTATAGCAGGTAGACTGGGGAAGTGCTTAACCATTATGTGTTCAAAGTCTTTGCTTCTAGATGAAAGCACAGAGACCTCAAAAGCAGAAATAACCTGCCCAAGGTCAATAAACTGCCCTTCACTGGGTTGGGACCAGAGCCAATTGTCTTCCAAACGTGACTCATGGCTCATTTCACCTCTCTAGTCCTGCCAGAAGTCAGTGACTTGTCTAAAACAAGCTTAATCACCAGTAGTGATAGTGCCCTTAATCACTTAAGTGCTGCTGCTGCTAAGTCACTTCAGTCGTATCCGAGTCTGTGTGACCCCATAGATGGCAGCCCATCAGGCTTCCCTGTCCCTGGGATTCTCCAGGCAAGAATATTGGTGGGTTGCCATTTCCTTCTCCAATGCATGAAAGTGAAAAGTAAAAGTGAAGTTGCTCAGTCGTGTCCGACACTTAGTGACCCCATGGACTGCAGCCCACCAGGCTCCTCTGTCCATGGGATTTTCCAGGCTAGAGTACTGGAGTGGGGTGTCATTGCCTTCTCGGAATCACTTAAGTGAGTGTGTTGCAAATTCATGCTGGTTTACAAAACTGAAAGCAGGGATTCTCAAACAAGTTTTCTGCCTGCATCTATTTTTAGGGATTTGTGTTTCTTACCTCCCTTTAAAGAGAGAATAGCAAACTAGTTTGGAATTTAGGATATTTAGAGTCATTAACTTCACTATTTTATGCTAATTATTAATCTTCTTTTCTCCCTGATACCTTCTTTACTGTGATACACAGGCATACTTATATTACTTCATGGAAAATAGATGGGGAGAAAATGGAAGCAGTGGCAGATTTTACTTTCTTGGGCTCCAAAATCACTGTGGATGCTGACTGCAGCCATGAAATTAAAAGACACTTGCTCCATGGAAGAAAAGGACTTAGACAGTGAAATAAAAAGCAGAGATACCACTTTGATGACAAAGGTTCTGTTCAGTTCAGTCGCTCAGTCTTGTTCGACTGGTGTTGCAGCATGCCAGGCCTCCCTGTCCATCACCATCTCCCAGAGTTCACTCAGACTGACGTCCATCTAGTCAGTGATGCCATCCTGCCATCTCATCCTCTGTCGTCCCCTTCTCCTCCTGCCCTCAATCCCTCCCAGCATCAGAGTCTTTTCCAATGAGTCAACTCTTCGCATGAGGTGGCCAAAGTACTGCAGTTTCAACTTTACCATCATTCTTTCCAAAGAACACCCAGGGCTGATTTCTTTCAGAATGGATTGATTGGATCTCCTTGCAGTCCAAGGGACTCTCAAGAGTCTTCTCCAACACCACAGTTCAAAAGCATCAATTCTTCAGTACTCAGCCTTCTTCACAGTCCAACTCTCACATCCATACATGACCACAGGAAAAACCATAGCCTTGATTAGCTGGACCTTTGTTGGCAAAGTAGTGTTTCTGCTTTTCAATATGCTATCTAGGTTGGTCATAACTTTCCTTCCAAGGAGTAAGCACCTTTTAATTTCATGGCTGTAGTCTCCATCTGCAGTGATTTTGGAGCCCCCCAAAAAATGATGACAAAGGTACATACAGTCAAAACTATGTTTTTTCCAGTAGTCATGTATGGATGTGAGAGTTGGACCATAAACAGGCTGAGTGCCAAGGAACTGATGCTTTCAAATTGTGGTGCTGGAGTGAATTCTTGAAAGTCCCTTGGGCTGCAAGGAGGTCAAACCTGTCTATCCTAAAGGAAATACACCCTGAATATTCATTGGAAAGACTGATGACAAAGTTGAAACTCCACTACTTTGGCCACCTGATGCAAAGAATGAACTCACTGGAAAACAGTCCGATGCTGGGAAAGATTGAGAGCGGGAGGAGAAGGCGGAAACAGAGAATGAGATGGTTGAATGGCAGCACAGACTCAGTGGACATGAATTTGAGTAAACTCTGGGAGACAGTGAAGAACAGAGAAGCCTGTGATTTATGCAGTCACAAAGAGTCGGATGGACTTAGGGACTGAACAATGACAACAACTGAACAACAACAAAACTCAACAGTTTTATTGAGCTTTCCAAATACTGCATTATTTTTTAACAAATTAAAGATTTGTGGCATCCCTGTGTCAAGCAAGTCTATTGGTGACATTTTTCAACAACATTTGTTCACTTCATATCCCTGTGTCACACTTTGATAATTTTTGCAATGTTTTAAATTTCATTTTTATATTTGTCATGGCAATCTACGATGAGTGATCTTTGATGCTACTGTTGCAATTATTTCAATGTCTCCACAAATTACTCCCATATAAGATGACAAATGATCAATAAATGTTGTCTGTGTTCTAACTGTTCCACCAACCCAGCCATTCCCTTGTCTCTCACCCTCTCAACAGTTCTTCCTATTCCCTGAGACACAACAATATTGATATCAGGCCAGCTAATAACCCTACAGTAGACTCTGAGTGTTCAGCTAAAAGGAAGAATTACATAGCTCTTACTTTAAAAAGATAGAAATAATTAAACTCAGGAGGGAAAATTGAAAGCTATTTTAAAGCTAGAACTCTTGCACCAAGGAGTTAGCCACATTGTGAATGCAAAGGAAAAATTCTTGAAGGAAATGAAAAGTGCTACTCGAGTGAACACATAAATGATAAAAAAAAAAAAAAAAAGGCAAAACAGCCTTATTGCGAATATGGAGAAAGTCTTGGTGGTTTGCATAGAAGATCAGATCAAGCCAACATTCTATCAAGCCAAAGCCTTATCCANAAAAAAAAAAAAAAAAAAAAAAAAAAAAAGGCAAAACAGCCTTATTGCGAATATGGAGAAAGTCTTGGTGGTTTGCATAGAAGATCAGATCAAGCCAACATTCTATCAAGCCAAAGCCTTATCCATGGCAAGGCCTCAACTCTCTAACTAACATACCACTTAATTAGTAATCTCACCAGCATTATATAAGCCATATCTCCAATAAGTGGGCTTCCCAGGTGGCTCAGTGGTAAAGAATCCATCTGCCAATGCAGGAGACACAGGAGTCGTGGATTTGATCCCTGGGTCAGGGAGACCCCAAGTAGGAGGAAATAGCAATCAACAACACTATTCTTTCCAGTATAACCTCATGGACAGAGGACCCTGGTGGGCTACAGTCCCTGGTGTCACAGAAGAGTAGGATATGACTGAGCACGTGTGTGCAGGATGTGGAATAAACTTTGCCAAATTGTATCAGAGGCAGAATTTTGCTTCAAGATCGAGACTCAATGTTTCAATGTTGACAATAAGTCACATATTTATTGTACATACCAATGTAAACCCAAGTAATGCCCACTAAACTAGAGGAAGGAAGTGATGCTAATACAGAGGGCCTTCATTAAGGGAAATAAAAACTTAAGTGCACATTTTATGCATATAGGATATTTTTGCAAAAAAAAGCACAAGACTGGTAATATTGTTAGGAAATTGAAGCTAGAAAATTTCAGGATTTGCCAAATATACCAGAATATTCTTGTAAAGGCTCAAGTTTAGGTTTGATCCAAGCCAGTTATTTCCATGATTTCATATTTTATCTGTTCCTCCAGTGCAGATGGTCAACAAGAATAAAATAAGATAGATATATTAATATTTATGCAAATTTTCTTCCTTTAATTCATCTCCAGACATATCATTCCTATNTTTAGGTTTGATCCAAGCCAGTTATTTCCATGATTTCATATTTTATCTGTTCCTCCAGTGCAGATGGTCAACAAGAATAAAATAAGATAGATATATTAATATTTATGCAAATTTTCTTCCTTTAATTCATCTCCAGACATATCATTCCTATTTCAGCTTCTCCAGACTATACACACACACACACACACACACACACACACACACACACACACACACACACTCATTTCAAGAAAGCTATCTTTCATGAAAAAGGTTGTATGATGTCTAACAAAGCTCATTTTTATATTTATAATCTTTATCTATAAACATATATGTTTATCTGAAAATCTGAAGAATTTAAATATTATATTTTCTGCATTAAAAAATAGCACATTACTCAAGTACTTAGCTACAAACAGACACTAAAGATTAGAAACCAAATTAATTTCTAAATTAAAATAAAAAATTATGTATGACCTCTGATTAAATGCTTGAGTTTTAGCTACTGAACATGGAAAAAAATTAATCAAATAAGGATACCAAGGTTACAATAACCTGCCTTAAAATATAACCATAATAATTTGCATTCAGTTGTAGAAGTATAAGGTTGTATCTAACCACTTTTTACACATATTTACGTTATTAAGGTTGCACTACTTATGAGCCTTTTAAATAAATGATCCATTATTGAGTGCAATGTTTGGAAAATGTCTTTGAAATAACATATATCATCACAAAATTGACAGCCAAATGTTGAGACAAGGAGGAAAAATGAGAGCCATAACATTCCAAGAGTGCTAGAACTCTATAGAAGGTTTTACTTGAGTAATTTCATCTAGCTGCAGTGATGGAAAAGATCTATGGATTGTTAAGTAGTAAATGCTTTTTTTTTCTTATGGGAAATTATTCTCAAATATTATTAACACAGTTTTTACCTGTCATCTTCTATTTCTCCCTTCTTATCTGTGACTGAATCAGGGTGTTAAGGAATTGAGCGTGAAATGTTAATTTTTGAATCCTATTCTTAGAAATAGGTTAAACTTCACATGTGATGAACCTAAATGAAGAAATCATTTAGGACTTCTAAGGATTTTCTAATCATCTAAGGATCATTAAACTTCTTTTGCCTTAATTTAATATTCATGATCATGTTGGGGATGGGCAAATTTTTCCCCTGCCCTTCTTGAGTTCTTTTGGCTAATCTAATAATTAAACTGAAATAAAGCAAATTAGTAGGGATAAAGCAAAACTATGTAATTCATGCTCATAGAGTTCTCATAGAAATAGGACCTAAAAAGTGGTCAAAGCAGGAAGTTTTTATATTTTTTAATATGAAAAATAAACACTAAATTTGTGAGGAATTGATAAAACAAAGCAATGTAGGCTTGGGGTAGCAAGTTAGTAATGGAATAACATGCTTGTTTATATAAGCTTCTTGGTCTTTAATTCTTTATCATTTGTGATAAAGGTATTCTTCCATAAATCAAATGCAGAGAGGACATCTTTCAGATGCTTTCTGGGGGACAGAAGAAGTTCAGAGTTCCTTTTTCTCATAAGTTCTTTTCCAAACAACTTCAAAATAATCAATAGGCGATAGTGGTATATTGAGAGCAGCCTACCCTTAGCCCCAGCATTCATCATAAAGGTCTATCACTTATATCCACTGAATAGATTCACCAGAAAATCATGACATCTGGAGATTTCAGTGCTTCTTTCCCTGCCAAATACCTTTCCTGTAGGATACATCTCAGTATTGAATTTCAGGTGTTTTGACACAAATTTAGGCTATTTAATTGCCATTAATTCACAATAAGAATTCTCTTAACCTGTAGGCATTATCAACCGTCAGTTGTGATCTTCTGGCTCTACATTTCACACTATTTTTGGTTTGTTTATTTATGAAACAAATTTTCATTTTGTGTGTATCATTTTTTTTTAATCTTTCTGACCAAGGGAATGAAGTGATAAGACTTTCATTCCCGTATTTTAGTATATTCAATGTTGTTCAGTTGCTAAATCATGTTCAACTCTGCGACCTCATTGACAACAGCACACCAGGCCCAGAGTTTGCTCAAATTCATGTCCATTGAGTCAGTGATGCTATCTATAAATGTCTCTTTCTCTGCCACGCTCTTCTCCTTTTGCCTTCAATCTTTCCCAGCATTAGAGTCTTTTCCAATGAGTCAGCCCTTTGCATCGAGTGGCCAAAGTAATGGAGCTTCAGATTTAGCATCAGCACTTTCAGTGAATATTCAGGGTTGATTTTCTTTAGGACTGACTGGTTTGATCTCTTGCAGTCCCAGGGACTCTCAAGAGTCTTCTCTAGTACCACAGTTTGAAAGCATGAGTTCTTCAGTGAATATTTTAGTATTCCTGTCTTTTAATCACGCCCAGATGTAAATGTAAACTGAAAATTCTATTCAATATCACATTCCCAATTGCTTTTGGAATGTTAAAATTTATTATTAGAAGATCTATATGAATATGAAAAGAATATATTGGAGAAGGGAATGGCAACCCACTGCAGTATGCTTGCCTGGAAAATCCCATGGACAAAAGAGCCTGGTGGGCTACAATTCCTGGGGTCACAAAAGATTTGGGCTTGACTTAGTGAGTAAACAACATGAATATGAAAAGAGTATATAGATTTGTATAACTGAGTCACTTTGCTGTACAGTAGAAATTAAACATAACTTTGTAAATTGATTATGTACTTGAAAACAATTTTTTAAACCAGAAATTCTATAATTGACCTTTACCACTTTTTATTGGCATACTGATAGAAATAAGGTTTTATATAGTCTCATCACCACAAAAAGTTTTTTTTTTTTTTTCAAAATCATGGATATCCCACCATATATGTATTAGTTTGTCAAATAGAAAGCCAAAGGTATACAGTATGCAACCATTCAAAACAGACTTAAAAAGTACAAACCTCAGGGACACACAAATGTGAGTAAGCATTCTCTCACAAACTAAAAAAACACATGGATTAATGAATGATATATTTTTTAAAATACTCAAAGCACAACATTCCAAATATTGAGAAATTCAATTAATAATTATATCTATCTTAGATAATATAGAAATTATTTAAAATATAACTGCTTCTCCATTCCAGGAAAATTTAAGGGATGGACACAATAAAATATTTGATTAAGAATGAGTAAAAGAAACAACACGAGGTCAAAAGAAAAAAGGGAGATGGTAGAGCTAAGCAAATAAATTAAGTTAAAACTTAATATTACTGCTTAACTCTGATTATCCTAATCAGAGTGATGCTGTGAAAAATGTAAAGAAATAAGTTGTGAGAGAGTCTTGTGAAAACCATACCAGTTACAAAGGAAATGCATATGGTGACTGAAATGTCTAGAATAAGAACGAGAGGAATGGAAGATAGACAGTAGAATACCTACAGAATTTTGATTAGTGTCAATTCAAGAAAATATATCAGATGATACATTAAGATACTATCAAATATGAAAGAAAGTGTTACTGAAATGAAGACATAGATATACAGATAGGGAATCTCATTGCTTTCCAAGAAAATGAAATTAACCATCAAACTATATATATGTAAATATATTAATATATAGTGATACAGTCAATTGTACTTCATAGTAAAAAAAAAAAAGTGAAAAATTTTCTCCTCCAGGAAATGCTGCAGTTTATTTAAAAGGAGAACAATAACTGGCCTCTGGATTACTCATAATTAATAAGACACTATCAGAGAAAATAAATATCCAGAACATTGTGAAAGGAATAAGATATGATACTTTAAATTTCTATATTCCATTACATTTTAATGAGTAAAGATAAGAAAAAAAGACATTGTTAGATGTATCAGGTCTCAAGAGTTTTATTATACAAGTAGCTTTGCTGAAACATTGACTTGAAAACATAATCCTATTAAACAATATACTAATGAAAGTCAAGAACAAATGAATGTGGGAATAAAGACTTAAAGACTTATTATAAGATTTTAATCCACATAATTACAAAATTAAATTTAATTCAATGAGATGATTATGGTCATGAAACAGAATGCTTGTGACATACATAGCAAAGAGTTTTCATAGTGTAAAAATGATGATTGAAATAAAATAACTCTAGACTACCATTTTTGGAGTGCTTCTAAGATTGCCAGGCAACAGTTCCAGATGTTTAAAAAAAAAAAAATTAAAGGAAAGAAAGATATGACATCTTTGGTCAGGGGCTGGAAAATAAATCCCTCAGAGTTTGTTTAAAATGGGAAAAATAATATTTGCATGAAATCAAGCTAAACTTGATATAATGGTCACATGGTCTTCTTAGATGTAGTGACTTCTGCTTAATATCTTAGATTTGCTAAATTAAAATTTTCTAGGCCTACAGACCAAGAATACACAAGCTGCCAAGGTGATTTTATTCATACCAAAATTTGAACATTACTCTTCTTAATAGATGGGAAAGTTAATAGGTAACTGAAATGAAGAGTAAGAAATAACAGGGTAAGTGCCCTAAACATCCAGGATACAGTCCAGTTCAGTGCAGTAGCTCAGTCATGTCCGACTCTGCAACCACATAAACCACAGCACGCCAGGCCTCCCTGTCAATCACCAACTCCTGGAGTCCACCCAAACCCGTTTCCATTGAATCGGTGATGCCATCCAACCATTTCATCCTCTGTTGTCCCCTTCTCCTCCTGCCCTCAATCTTTCCCAGCATCAGGGTCTTTTCCAATGAGTCAAATCTTCCCATCAGGTGGTCAAAGTATTGGAGTTTCATCTTCAACATGAGTCCTACCAATGAACAGCCAGGACTGATCTCCTTTAAGATGGACTAGTTGGATCTCCTTGCAGCCCAAGGGACTCTCAAGAGTCTTCTACAACACCACAGTTCAAGAGCATCAATTCTTTGGCATTCAGCTTTCTTTATGGTTCAACTCTCACATCCATACATGACCAATGGAAAAACTATAGCTTTGACTAGACAGACCTTTGTTGACAGAATAATGTCTCTGCTTTTTAATGTGCTGTCTAAGATGGTCATAACTTTCCTTCCAAGGAGTGTCTTTTAATTTCATGGCTGCAATCACCATCTGCAGTGATTTTGGAGCCCACAAAAACAAAGCCAGCCACTGTTTCCACCGTTTCCCCATCTATTTCCCATGAAGTGATGGGACCAGATGCCATGATCTTCATTTTCNGGGGTGGGAGGTGGGAGGGGGACTCGGGATTGGGAGCTTGTGTGCACCTGTGGTGGATTCATGTCGATGTATGGCAAACCCAATAGAGTATTGTAAAGTTAAATTTAAAAATAAATAAATAAATAAATAAAAAAAGAAAGATCAAAAAATTAAGATGCGTTTTTGATTTGCAGAAATATGGCATTAGTGCGTTCTGTAGCCATGCTCCTGTCTTGTGCTAGGACATACCTACTGCTCACATTTGAAGGTTGCCTGGAGCTCCAACTACAGCCATGGAATATACTAAAGAAAAGTGGTCCACAGAGACTGAACTGAGTTATAGTCATATAGCTCCATGGTTTAGATAATTAATAGAATTTAATATTGCCCGTTATGAATTCTTTTTTTTCAGATGTCTAGAATGTCATTGGAAGGACTGATATTGAAGCTGAAACTCCAATACTTTGGCCACCTGATGCAAAGGGCTGACTTCGCATTGGAAAAGACCCGGATGCTGGGAAAGACTGAGGGCAGGAGGAAAAGGGAACAACAGAGGATGAGATGGTTGGATGGCATCACTGACTCAATGGACATAAGTTTGGGTAAACTCTGGGAGATCGTGATGGACAAGGAGGCCTGGTGTGCTGTGGTTCATGGGGTCACAAAGAGTCGGATATGACTGAGCAACTGAACTGAGAATGTCTATTCATTAATTTTAAACTTGATTTTTTTTTTACAAAGTTTTGCCATTTTATCATAGTTGTTTTCTTTACTAAATCACCTTTATTCAAACACTACTATCCATACTTCTTAGTGAAATAAAAAGGGGTTTACATTATTTTTAGTGAATGCAATCAGAACTATTATGTTTCTTATTATTTCAATATATTTTAATTTATTCTAAAATATCTTGGTCACAGAATCAAAATCCTTTTACTTCTTAATCATATCATAAGGGGTTTAGACTTGTGAAAATAGCTTTGGCTTTACAAAAAAGGAATAAGCAAAATATTTTTCATAACATGAAAAAATACACAAAAAATCTAGTGCTAACTCATAGAAGATGAAAATTTCATTGAATTAAGTAATTTTCCAAACTTCTGTTTTACTTGTATCAAGCAGTGTCATCTTTTCCAACATATAGAAGAGTCAGGCAGGTCACATATATGCATCACTTTTTTCCAATCTGTGGTATCTGTTCTGTAGCATTACCAAGATTTCCTTGCAGAATAAACATGGTTTGTGCAAGCAGAGTGTCTGCGGTCTATTGGAACTAAAAGAAAAACCAAGTGGACTAAGACAAGATAGTGTTTCAGATGCTCTCATAGGGAAAAGTACAGAATACTATAGAGGATTTGAGGAGGGGGTCCTTGGGTGCATAGCTGAGACTCTGAGATTTTCTTTGAGAACTGATACCGGAGATGAATCTGGGATATTAGTGTATTCGTTTTCTACTGCTGCATAGAAAATCACCCCCAAGTTTACTACCCTAAAACAAGCCACATTTACCATCTCAATTTCTGTGGATATTCTGGCTCAGAGTCTCTTACTTGTAAGATGATCAAGTCATCCCATTTTGCCCAGGACCTTCCTGGTCTTAAAACCAGAAATCCTACATCCCAGGAAACCCTTGTTTCCAGGCAAACCAGGATGGGTGGTCACCTCACTCACAAGGCTTTCATCAAGATGCTGATTGAGGACAAAGCACCCTTTCAACTGGGGAAGGATCAACTGGGGCAGAATCTGCATCCAGACTCACTCAGTGGCTGTTGACAGGCTATTCCTTCAGGGCTGTGAGTCTGCCCTGAGCCTTTTGCGCTCAGTTGCCCTCTCTGTCAGAGCCACTGTGTGAGAAGAGAGTGCTTGCAAGATGAAAGCACTGTCTTTGGTAGCCAAACCACGAAGAGTCATTCCATCATATTTTCTGAATTCTGTTTGTTAAAATCATCCCACCAACTAAATCCAACTCAGCCACAAGAGGAAGGAAACAATCAGGGGCAGGACCACTAAGAATGAAGGGCCACTGGGAGCTATGTTAAGTTTCCTACACAAAAGAGTAATTAGGTAAAAGAAGGACCCAGAATAAGAAGCATACAAAATCACATGCATATAGATATTGATATTTTATAGAGTATGCAACTATTATAAAAAAATTATCTAAATTTATCAATTAATAATTTTTTTTCAATCATTAAAAATCAAAGAGATTTTATAGCTAATCTCCTTTTGTTCATGTTGGAGTGGACTGTCTGGTTTTGAGTGACCTCTTTTTTCTTTCTACTTTTAAAAGTTATTTTTGCTACAAAATTCCAGGATAGGGGGAAACTCTACATCTGAAGTTTTAAAAGGGCAAGTCTAAAAGTAAAGAATGGATGTTGTTCAAATGGTTACAATGCTTATAATACCCACTGAGTTTTCTTGTCTTTGAGAAAACCATATTTTCTCTTGCTTTCTGACATTTTCATTTTTTCAATATCTTTTTCAGCCTTCCAGACACTGCTTTTGCTTATAATATTTCTTTCTCCCAGATCACCCTCTGCCCCTATAATGCTTGTTATTCCTTTAGATTCATCCCAGACATTACCTTCTTAATATTTTCCTAGCTAATATAATTTCCCTTATTAAACATCCTAATGTCTACATATTTCATTTTCTGGAATCATCACAGTTCTATTTTTACATTTATGATATGATTATTTAGTGTGCATTTATTTCCTGGAACATGAGTTTCATGTGGGAAACCACCATATTTTTCCCAGTCTTAAGCTAATATCTGGCATAATGTAGATTATTTTAAACTATCTGATGATTGAATGAACAAATGCATATCTAATAACTGACCTGATCTTTTTACCAATGACTCTGTCTTTGAATTAAAAATATTTTTGTATTTAGCATATATATGGTGAGTAATTAGGTAGAGAATAATTTTATACAGACCATAGTTGTTTATTTTCCTAAATTTAATCTTTTTCACACCAGGCCTGACCTAGTCATCAAGATTTTTAGTCAAATAAAAAGTTAACCTACTGAATAAATCATTTAAATACATTTTATTTGAACTATCTCTGTCTGTTAATGACTCAGTCATGTCCAACTCTTTGTGACCCCATGGACTGTAGCCCACCAGGCTCCTCTGTCCATGGAATTCTCCAGGCAAGAATACTGGAGTGGGTTGTCACTTCCTCCTCCAGGGAATCTTCCCTACCCAGGGATTGAATCCTGGTCTCCTGCATTGCAGGCAGATTCTTTACCATCTTAGCCACCAGGGAAGCCCCATAAAAATGTAATTATTATATGAATCCTTTCTTTCTGTTCATTTAGTTAATGAAACACTTTAATATATATTAATTTATTCTGTATTCCTGTTGAGATTATTTCAGCATAGAAATATCTCCATTTTAAAAATGAGGGCAACGAAGCTCAGTGCAATTTAGTGGCTAACTCAAGGTCATATTGCTTCTGAAAACAATGCTTTTTAAAAAAGTATAGATACAATCGAACTCCTCTGTTTCACCAAGGTACTTAAGATGCCATCATTGTTTCCGATATGTTGTTGCTTAATTCTGTGTTTGGAGTCCAGGAGAGCATCTCCAGAGAGACGTGGGAGGGGCTGATCATCGCTTTGACCACTCCTGCCTGACTGGGCAGAATTTATGCTGGAAAATGGATTTGCCACAAGAGGGCACAAGAACCTATCAAACGGATTTACTGTATGTATGTAACTGACTGAAAAAGAGAAAGAAAAGTAAAGGGCAAGAGAAGAAGCAGAGAGTATTTTAAGCAATTAACTTTCAACTATTTCAAATTCCATTATTGCAGGCAAGCTGTTCAGAAATGCAAAGTACTTCTATTCATTAAAGTAGGCAAATATAAATACTGCACAGTTTTGAGATATTCAGGAAAATTTGTTGCAAATGCTTTTATTAATAAGTATTTTAGAGGCTTTGACATTCAGAAAATGTTTTCATGGGACTACTATGAAAAGAAATCTTTTGGCTTATAATCACAACTCTGATATTCTTTCTTTTTCTTTTGTCCTACACGCTGTTCAATGTAAAGATCAATTTTTAACCATTTTAGGAATTCTTCCTTGATAGTATCAGCCCCAAGAATTATATTCTTCTTCCACATGAATATTAATAATTTCATTACCCATTTGTTCATCTCAGTTCAGTTCAGTTCAGTTTAGTCGCTCAGTCGTGTCTGACTCTTTGCGACCCCAAGAATTGCAGGATGCCAGGCCTTCCTGTTTATCACCAACTCCCGGAGTTCACTCAGATTCGCATCCATCGAGTCAGTGATGCCATCCAGCCATCTCATCCTCGGTCATCCCCTTCTTCTCCTGCCCTCAATTCCTCCCAGCATCAAAGTCTTTTCCAATGCGTCAACTCTTCGCATGAGGTGGCCAAAGTACTGGAGTTTCAGCTTTAGCATAATTCCTTCAAAAGAAATCCCAGGGTTGATCTCCTTCAGAATGGACTGGTTGGATCTCCTTGCAGTCCAAGCGACTCTCAAGAGTCTTCTCCAACACCACAGTTCAAAAGCATCAATTCTTCGGCGCTCAGCCTTCTTCACAGTCCAACTCTCACATCCATATATGATCAACTGGAAAAACCATAGCCTTGACTAGACGGACCTTAGTAGGCAAAGTAATGTCTCTGCTTTTCAATATGTTATCTAGGTTGGTCATAACTTTTCTTCCAAGGAGTAAGCATCTTTTAATTTCATGTTCATCTCAACCATATAGAAAGTCCTTCATAATCTGAGCTGAAGGAACTCAGATACTAAAAGATGTTAAAGAAAGGGAATCTTAAAAAAAAAAAAAGTGCCTTTTAGCAGTAATTATTCTATTACAGATTTTGAATCACAGAGATTTAAGCAATTTCCTCCAAATCATACCAAGAAGACCAATTTGACTCCAAAACCAGATTAAGACTGATCTACTCCAAAACATTCCAAAAAGAACACACTTTTAATCTCTGCACAGAGCTTTCAGGACTTCCTTGGTGGATCAGTTGGTAGAGTCTGCCTGCAATGCAGGAGACCCGGGTTTGATACCTGGGTCCATAAGATCCCTAGGAGAACGGAATGGCAACCCACTCCAATATTCTTGCCTGGAGAATTCATGGACAGAGGAACCTGGCAGGCTACAGGCCATGGAGTCACAAAGAGTTGGACATGACTGAGAGACTAACACTTCAGGCCTTTCAGAATCATAATAGATTCTCAAGTCATATGTATAACAATAAATGAAGCCAAAGCTTGTTGATAAAAACTCATATTCATAAATATTTGATTTACTCATCCTTAAGTAAATCTCACTTGTAATTAGGGACGAAATTATCTTTTGTGTAAGAGGTAAGCATGTGTAGAATTTTCAGTAAACATAAAACTGGCAAATTTATTCATATAAATGAAAATCATTAATTGAAATTCAAATTGTTTTTGGTTACTTTCTTTGTGTGATGAATTATGCTATGAGATCGAATGAGAACTAATTATACCAGCCTGGTGATTAAGATTTCACAGAGAATGATGGTTGAACTATTTTGAAGGCTCTGGAAAAAACCTATTGAAAAGGGGTGTAGATAATTTTAAGAAGAATACCTTGTATGAGAAATGGTCTGCAGATAAAGATTTAAAATGAACAATGCCATAAGGACAATTTTCAGTAACTAAGTTAAATTACAAAATAAAAAAGTACTTGAAAAGAAAAAAAAAAGAATATACATTAAAAATTTAAAATCTAAATTATATTATATAAAACTTAAATAAATTAAAAATCTACTTCAGCTGCCTCAAGGAAAAAATATGTAAGTAAAAAAATATATGTATATGTAAAGCATATTACTATATACCTGTAACCAAGCTGTTCATATATATGCATTCATTATATTTTAGAATGAGATTAAAATAGACAAAGTATCTGAGTCATTAATGATTGCTGAATTTAGAAAGTAGATATTATTAATGATAGAATCAAAACTGAGTTTTGTATATTGTTAAATATGCTTACTAGTTCTAATCTTTTGTGGAACATTTAGGTTTTTTTTTTAAACATATATGACAATGAACAGAGAGATAATTTTGCTTATTTTTATTTTCTTACTTGGAATTTTTTGTTTGCTTCTTTTTCTGATTTGGTTGCTCTGGCTAGGACTTCCAGTATCACAATGGATACAAGTGATGGGTGTGGGTATACTTGTTGCCTTGTTACTGATCTTAGAAAAAAGTCTCACAGCTTTTCACCAAAGAGTATGATATTTGCTGTGGACTCTTCATGTATTATTTTATTATGACTTTATTACATAAAACTTATTTTTACTTGTACTTTACTGAGGTGATTTTCTTCTAATCTTAGTATATTTGGTGTTTTTATTTTTTATCATAAAACTGTCTTTAATTGTGCCAAATGCTTTTTGTGAATTGATTGAAATGTGATCATGTGGTTTTTGTTATTCATGATTTTAAAGTGGTGTATTACATTAGCTGATTTTCATATGTATTCCAGGAATGTGCCTCACTTGGTTATAATGGTATCTTTGTACTGTGTCGTTGAATTCAGGGTTTTGTATTTTTAAAGGATTTCTGTCTTAATATCATTGCAGATATTAATCTGCAGTTTTCCTTTATTGTAGTAAGGTCATCTTATTTTTGTATTGGAATGATCTTGACCTTCTAGAATAGCTTATTAAGTATTCTCTTCTCTTCAAAACTTTGGAAGAGATTGAGAAAGATTGGTATCATTCTTCATTAAATGTTTAGGGCAACCCACTCCAGTGTTCTTGCCTGGAGAATCCCAGGGATGGGGGAGCCTGGTGGGCTGCCATCTATGGAGTTGCACAGAGTCGGACATGACTAAAGCGACTTAGCAGCAACAGCAGAATTTTCCAATGAAGCCATCTATTCCTTAGCTTTTCTTAGGAAAAAATATTTTTATTGATTCAATCTCCTTATTATAGGTCTGTCCAGATTTTTTATAAATAAGTCCAAATTTAAAAAAAATTTCTTCATGGTTTAGTACTGATGTGATGTATGTTTTTATAAGTTTATCCATTTATTCTATATTGCCCTTTCTTTGTATAAGGTTTCTCCTGAGAAATCAAATGATTTTTGAGGGCTCCATTGAACATGACAAATCTTCCTCTCAAAATTTTCAAGATTCTCTTTTGTGTTTGATTTTTGATGGTTTCATGATGTGTCTCCGTATGGGTATTTATGGGTTCAACCTAGTTGGAATGTTTTCAGTTTCTTAAGTTTGAATGTCCATTCACTTCCTCAGAGTTAAGAAGCTTCTGCCTATAATTTCTTTAAATAAGGTCTTGTCCTCTTCCAGTCTTTAAGGACTAGCTGTACACAGGGGAACACTTTCACCAATCAGTTCACCTAGAGATCACCAATCAGATCTCTTTATGGGAAAGTGTCTTTCTGGGCTTAAGAATACAATTTTCCAGTTGGAGAGGTTTGCCAGTTTCAGAAACATGTACAGTCAACTGTCATTCCTCAGTACAAGCAGAGGATTGGTTTCAGGATCTCAAAAGGTTACCAACATTTGCAGATGTTCACGCCCTGTAGTCTGCCCTTTGTATCTGCTGTTTTGAATCCATGGATTCATCATTCATAGTACTGCATGTGTTTGTTGAAGAAAACCCACATATAAGTGGACTTGTGCCACTCAAACTCAAGTTGTTCAAGGGGCAACTGTAGTTTCTTGCTCCTGATGATGTCTGTTTGTGGCCCAGAAGATTCTCTTATGAGAGTTGGATCATAAAGAAGGCTAAGAGCCAAAGGATTGATGCTTTCAAACTGTGGTGCTAGAGAAGACTTTTGAGAATGCCTTGGACAATGAAGAGATCAAACCAAGTAGATGCTAAAAGAAATCAACCCTGAAAATTCATTGGAAGGACTGATGCTGAAACTAAAGCTCCAACACTCTGGCTACCTGATGCAAACAGCCTACTCATTGGAAAAGACCCTGATGCTGGGAAAGGTTGAAGGCAAAAGTGGATGACAGAGGATGAGGTGGTTGGATGATGTTATTGACTCAATGGACATGAG
This sequence comes from Neotragus pygmaeus, assembly GCA_006410875.1. Lineage (NCBI taxonomy): Eukaryota > Metazoa > Chordata > Mammalia > Artiodactyla > Bovidae > Neotragus > Neotragus pygmaeus. The sequence continues at coordinate 17,591 of SJYV01036883.1, read as the reverse complement.
TTTGAGTAAACTCTGAGAGATAGTGATTGACAGGGAAGCCTGGCGTGCTGCAGTCCATGGGGCCACACAAAGTCGAGTACGACTGAGTGAGTGAACATCAATAACAACAGCAAGATACTCTGGTGCTGCCAACAAGCCGCTGAGCTCTTTTTTGTTCTCTATGCTCCCTAGCCGTGCAAGGAATGCAGGTACCCAGTCAGCAGTTCAAATCAACTAAGACAGAGGTTAATTACTCAGGCAGTGTATCCCAAAGCCAGAATGGTGAACATACATTTCACTCTTTTTTCCTCTCAACAAGGAAGCTGCTAGTTTGGGTTTTACTCCCAGTGGTGAACTGTGCTAACCTAGAAGAGGGGCTGATGTGGTTGAAAAGAAAACTTTTATTACCAGTTTCAAGGTGGTTGTTTTTGACTTTGAGCTTACTTTGCTGTACTGCAATTTACTGACTGGTTCTGGACTTCTCATAAAGGTTTTTTTGGGTTTTTTTTTGACCATATGTTGCTGTTAATTTGGTATATCTGTGTGGACACATGCTCTAAGACTTTTTATTCTACCATCTTGCTGGATGGATAACATTAGGAATATTTTTATAATCCATGATGTTTTGATAATATTTCTTGCTTTGTTGAAAAAAAAACAGGATAATTTAGATTAAAACTATTCTTGTTATAGCTTTAAGGACAGCAAAAAAGATGAAGAATAAAAATGAGTAGAAATCCAATGTACTTAGAGGGGTAGCTTTAAAACATCCTTACTCTGGAAGTATACAGAATACCAGGAGACTCAGAGAATTTTATCTATGAACTTTCAAAGCCAATGAGCTCAGCTAGGCATGATTGAACTAGCAGAGGCACCTCAATTCAGGTGGATGATGCTGAATTGCAGAGTTAAAAGTCACTTATTTAGCCAAAAATAGTCTAAAAAGTATCTGGACGAATCTATGACTAACATGACTAAGCTCTGGAGGTGATGGTAACTCCCAGCTGTACAAGGACAATGATGCCCACTGTTACACATGAAGCAGTCTTTCTTAAAAGTTTAGATTCCCATAGGTTGAAAAGAATGAGATTTTATAATTCTTCTAATCCATGCCCTCACATACCTTTTTCCATATAAAATATTCTAGAATTATATTTCCTTTAGGTGATCTCCAGAAAGTTATATCAGGAACCACTGGAAAACATTGACTTAATGTTATTAGTATTTGTTTGTAAAGATCACTAAAGCTCATGAATGTCAGCCAAATTTAGTAAATAATAAATACGTGAATCTAAAACTCTAGCTCTGACCTCTCCCCAAAACTTCCACCCTATATTCAGATGAATGAAGTCTGCCTATCATTTCTAAATCATTCTTTAAGTCCAAAGTTTAAATTAGAAAGTATATACATTTTTATATTTGTAAGTGTTATTATCAGCCTCTTGCCTAGATGTTAAAAAGAATGATCTAATGATCAATCTCCCACTTCATTCACAATCCATTGCATTATGTCCTGATCTTGTCAATTCTGGCCCTTTTGAAACCTCAAAAGTATCTGCTTAATATTCTTACTACAATCACTTCTGTAATAAAGACTTACAAATTATCACCTACATAATTTTGAAAGTTCTTCTTACTGGAATAATTACATGCCTATTAGGCCAATCCTGATGAACTACGGAATGAGGTTCATGACATCGTACGGGAGACAGGGATCAAGACCATCCCCAAGGAAAAGAAATGCAAAAAAGCAAAATGGCTGTCTGGGGAGGCCTTACAAATAGCGGTGAAAAGAAGAGAGGCGAAAAGCAAAGGAGAAAAGGAAAGATATAAGCATCTGAATGCAGAGTTCCAAAGAATAGCAAGAAGAGATAAGAAAGCCTTCTTCAGCGATCAAGGCAAAGAAATAGAGGAAAATCACAGAATGGGAAAGAGTAGAGATCTCTTCAAGAAAATCAGAGATACCAAGGGAACATTTCATGCAAAGATGGGCTCAATAAAGAAGAGAAATGGTATGGACCTAACAGAAGCAGAAGGTATTAAGAAGAGGTGGCAAGAATACACAGAAGAACTGTACAAAAAAGATCTTCATGACCCAGATAATCATGATGAGGTGATCACTAATCTAGGGCCAGACATCATGGAATATGAAGTCAAGTGGGCCTTAGAAATTATCACTACGAACAAAACTAGTGGAGGTGATGGAATTCCAGTTGAGCTGTTTCAAATCCTGAAAGATGATGCTGTGAAAGTGCTGCACTCAATATGCCAGCAAATTTGGAAAACTCAGCAGTGGCCACAGGACTGGAAAAGGTCAGTTTTCATTCCAATTTCAAAGAAAGGCAATGCCAAAGAATGCTCAAGCTACTGCACAATTGCACTCATCTCACATGCTAGTAAAGTAATGCTCAAAATTCTCCAAGCCAGGCTTCA
>SJYV01036882.1:0-22617 GCA_006410875.1 Neotragus pygmaeus | reverse complement strand
GAAGGGGACAACAGAGGATGAGATGGTTGGATGGCATCACTGACTCAATGGACATGAGTTTGAGTAAACCCCACGAGTTTGTGATGGATAGGGTGGCCTGGCGTGCTGCAGGCCATGGGGTCGCAGAGTCAGACACAACTGAGCGACTGAACTGAACTGAACTTCTGGACCAAACAAATATTTTGAAAAGCTTAGTGTTCAACAACCCCGTCCTCACATAAAAATGAATTTGATGTCTTAGTTTGTGTAAGAGCACAGGGCCACAATTTATTAACCCTTTCATTTCATGGAAACAATCATGGCACACTGAGTTGGAAATTTTGCTTTTCTCCCAAGTTTACTTGTATTTCAAATAAAAAGGAAATTAAGAGAAAATGACCAAGCCTGTCCATTCTGGTGTCATACTTGCTCTGAATCCTGGGGTGGGCCCTGCGGTGGTTTCCTGCAGCTGCCGTTGCATATTACCACAAACTGGGTGGTTTAAGACAACAGGAAAGCACTTTCCCACCATTCTAGTCACTTCAAGTTCCTAAATCAAGCAGTCAGCGGGGCCTCGCTTCCTCTGAAGGATTTAGCGACGACTCTTTCCTTTTCTGGTGGCCCCGGACATGTCCAGGCTTATGGCAGCACTACTCCAGTCCATGCTTCTATCTTCACATGGTGATTTTCCCTCTGTGTCTGTGTGTCCATCTGTCTTTTGTATAAGGATGGTCACATTACATGTAGGGCCCCCCATAATTCAGGATAACCTTATCTCAAGACCTTCCACTTAATTATATCTATGAAGACGCTTTTTCAAATAGTCACTTGTGCAAGTACAGAGGGTAGGACTGGGATATATTTCTTTTGCAGGGGCAAAATTCACCCCACTACATTACCAGCTGTGTGACCTTGGGCAACTTATTTTATCTCTCTGTGCCTTTGTTTCCTCATCTGTAAAAATGAGATAGTANTTACTCCAGTCCATGCTTCTATCTTCACATGGTGATTTTCCCTCTGTGTCTGTGTGTCCATCTGTCTTTTGTATAAGGATGGTCACATTACATGTAGGGCCCCCCATAATTCAGGATAACCTTATCTCAAGACCTTCCACTTAATTATATCTATGAAGACGCTTTTTCAAATAGTCACTTGTGCAAGTACAGAGGGTAGGACTGGGATATATTTCTTTTGCAGGGGCAAAATTCACCCCACTACATTACCAGCTGTGTGACCTTGGGCAACTTATTTTATCTCTCTGTGCCTTTGTTTCCTCATCTGTAAAAATGAGATAGTAATAGTAACCAATAATTATATAAATAAATAATACATACAAACCACTTAGCACAGTGCTTGAAACATAAATATTGGCTGTTATTATTTGCTTGGCATAATGCCAGAAGCAAACAAGGACCAAAAGACAAGATCGAGTTATGGCAGTGCTCTTCGCCGTGCGCTCTCCTTCATGTTTCTGTAGCATGTATTTTCCATTTTAAGTTTTATTCAGTATTTATCTCACTCCAGCCTCACACAGGCTCTGTGAAATGGAGGTATTAAATATCATATCATACCTATTTTACGACTTCCCTGGTGGCTCAGATGGTAAACAATCTGGGTGCAATACAGGGGACCCAGGTTTGATCCCTGGATTGGGAAGATCCCCTGGAGAAGGAAATGGCAACCCAAACTCCAGTATTTTTGCCTGGAAAATTCCATGAACAGATTAGCCTGACAGGCTATAATCCATGGGGTCTCAAAGAGTCAGACACGACTGAGCAACTAACACACACACCTATTTTACAACGAAATAAACAGAGGTACTGTGTGGTTATGTGCAGTAGTTAATATCATCACTGGATCTTGAACTCTTGAAGAGAGAATCCAACACTCTGTCTCTCTTAGCAATGGAGACAAGCAAGTTATTTCATATTTTCATGAAAAATCATCCTTCCATGTCAAACATTTTATCTAGAAATAAAAGAGGGGTTGTGATAGAGATCTTGATTTGAAATATATCTCTGATAATTAATATGGAAGAAAGGCAAAAAAAAAAAAGAAATTAGAAAAGGATAAAAAATATATTTGCGAACTGATGAAAAGGTCTTTATTTAGAATATCCTTTTCTTTTGGGTTTCATATTTAAGATGCTGGTATGTTGGGTCTGAAACAGGTTAGCAATAGGCAGCCTCTTCAGGCAAATTGCGTCCAGTCTGTTCCTGTGGCCCCTGGGGTCACGGGGGTTTGGAGCCGCCAGCAGATGTCCCTGGAGAAGCTGATCTTTGCTCCATCCTTGTTCTAATCGTTCAGTGGCAGTTATCAGAGGCTCCAGCCCAGTCGTTAACACTTCAGGGAACATGGGGGCAGAAACAGGTAAGAAACAGGCAATGAGAGAGCAGTAAGAAGAAACCGTGTATTTAATCCTTTGCCAACCGTGGTGAGAACAAACCCACTGTTTTTTTTCAAAAGGTATTCCTTGATGGAGAAAGAATTAGATGTATAGAAATGAAGGGGGGATTCTGATGTTTTCATCTACACCACTCAGACTCTTGTTATTAAATTCCCCTGCGAGCTCTCGCTAGAAGCCAGAAAGTTGGTTCTTAAAATAAAAAGAACAGAAATAGAAGAAGAAAGAGGGGATGAGATAATTAAGTGGGGACTCATTCTTACAAATTTTATTCTTGAAATATGGGGTGTGAAGAATTACCTAAGAAGATGAAATATAAGTAAATACGGGTATTATAACCTCCTTTGGAAATTGGACTCATGCTGTTTAAAGTCGTTTTAATAATCTTGTGGTTTATTCTATAATGTATTTTCCAAATTGCTCTAGAAAGCCTCAAGGCACACGTACAATGAGATCATTCAGCAAAGCTCTTTAAACAATTGATAATAGTAATAAAATGAAACAGCCTGCATCTAATCCTAACCCACATTAAGACAATTTCTTGTCCTTTTATGGCATTTGACTTGAAGTGACTGACCTCTGGGTAAAAATTAATTAAATCCCACAACTGCAATGAGGGGAAAAATTCCAGACAAGAACAATTAAATCCTGTTATAAAGCACCTTTTTTGATTCACAGGTTGGGTTACAACTGGGTCAGATTATGCCCTTGGTGTACAAGAAAATATAAAAGGCACCTTTCACTCTATAACCTGAAGAATTATAACACAAGGTTTTCTTTTGTCTAGGAGGATGATTAAATGACTGACTCAAGAACATCTTGCTTTTGTTTTCTTCCTTTATCCTATCCTATCCGATCTCAACAATTAGTCCCCAGATGAAGTCCATCTAATCCTACATTTAAAGCATTACACCATTTGACACAATGATACAATAATTAATTTTCCCAACTCAACTGTTTCTCATTTTTCCAATCTGTCTTCAATGAAGGAACTGAACAATATGTGTCCCACGGGGTGGAGGAGAAGCTATTTCAGCTAAACATTAGGAGATGGGTGTTTCTTCCTGCCTTCAGTACTGGATTTTATTTAGTTACGTTGTATTTCTGTATTTTTTTTAAAAGATGTAATTCCCCTCTAATTGGAACTTGCAGTCTGCAGGGCATATGTCTTCCAGGAACTGGACTGAGAACCCCAAGCATGAAACAACCAAACATCCATCAGGTGGTACATGCTGATGCATTCCTGCTATTCTCTGTTATATTTGAACAGGAACCCGTCAGAGGAGCGCAGTCCACTGGGATAACTCTGTGTTTTCTTCAGCCACCCTCAGGCCTTCCTGTCTCATTTCCTCTCTGCCAAGTTCTGTCTGTCCACCCTTTTTGCTGATCAGTTAGTTCCCATTAACATCATCTGTTACATGCGTGATGTACTTCTCCGGATTATGGCAAAATCAAAGACCCTTCTTGCCCACCTGGAACAGATAAAAAGTCTATCTTAAATGCAAACACAAGACAGCATGCAAATGATAAGCAGAAATCACAGATATGGCTTCTTATTACTTCAGCTCTAGCTGAGCCAACCAAAGTGAACAATTTAGAGAGGAGTTTTCTGAAAAGTCTTCTAGGAGGCCAAAGGCTTGAGGATGTGTTTTAAATGTTAGCATTTAAAGGCATGAAAAGACTGGCTCACAGAGAAGAGGGTAAGCTGAGAGCAAGGAAGAATTTTCAGAAACACATGAGCCCAAGGAGGGGAGCTGTCGTGGGCATGCAAAACTTTGTTAGACCAGAAAAGAGAAAAATCCAAAACAGGCTTTCCCACGGCCTCTCCAGAGAGCTGATATGCAGATATCTCCTTGAAAGACTAGCTGCTCTTGTGTTGTGTTACATTTAGTATAGTGGATTACAGATTCTCAGACGCTTCTTCAGACTCAAATGATAAAAACAATAGATATTATTTCCGCATTGCTAATCTCGAAAGAATGATGAGTTGCTAAATGTCATGGTTTATCTGTTTTTTTACAGGAACCACAGAAGCAACTGGGTGTCCATGGAAGTTTGTAAGTAAGCAGGGAGGTATTGAGGAGACAATTCTTGAAGGCCTGTACCTCCAATGACATAGCTGGTCAGGAAAGAGCCACCTGATAGAGTCTGAAGGTTAGCTATTAGAAGAATCCTGCATGTTATTACCAAACTTGAATTCGTGTTTCTGGGCGTGACTGTTGGCCCTACAGCCAGAGCAGAGATCCACTTCTCAGATTGAGTCCACAGAATTCTCCACCCAATGTACAGTGTACGTTTTTATTGTTTGCTCTTTAAAGATGTCTCTTAAACGACATGGCCAAATCCTGAGTGGAACTGAGAACTTTTTCTCCTTTGACTGCTGCCTTCTTCCCCACCAGGGCTCTTGTTAAGCATGTCCAAGCTAGCAGAGCAGAGAGCCCAGGGTCCCAAGGAACCTCCTTTCTCAGGGTTCTGATCCACTGCCCATACTTCAAAACCACATCGTTACCAGTGGCCCTAGGAGCTCAGGGCTCCGCGGGAAGGCTTTGCTTCAGATGCCCTTGCTTGTTCTCCAGGACATAAAACAAATGCCTGCTGGCTTTCATCTCTGTCAGAGAATGTTCTCTTGGATCATCTTCACTCAGACTAAAAACGGGACAGCAGAGGTGTCACAAAAAAGTGAACTCGCTTTTTTATCCACTTTCTCACTGACTCAACAAACAGTTCAGTCCTTTCTCTGCACAGGTCAGGATTCCAGGTTTTCCTGGGAGTGTGGAGTGAAGGAGTGGGTCTCTGGGAGGGCTGGGAAGCCGGCCACATGTGTGGAGACCATGCAGCTCCTCTGCTGACTGCTCTGGTCTGAGAGTTCTTCGGGTTAAGTTTGTGTAGAAAACAGGAGAGCTTAGCATCCTCAGGGTCCAAGACCAAAGGATGAAGGGGATGCATGGGAGCAGAGACTAAAGAAGCTTCTTATAAGTCATTTATTACATCATGTTCCAAACAGGTGCTTTCCCCTCCTGATTTCAGACACAACTTACTCCAGATGACAGTGTCTGAGCAGACCACCAGCTCACCCAGTCCACTGCCCCCAGCTACACCTGGGCAGATACAATTCCTACCAGATAGCAGCAAAAGTTGTTGAATAGATGAGTGTTGAATAAATAAACAGTAAATAAGTGTTAAATAAATAGATAAAATATGCCCACTGGCCCTTTATTAGAGAGTATGTAATAAGCAAAAAGGAGAAATCAGAAGGTAGAAAAGCAGATGATCGTGTTCATTTGTTTTTGCTTTCCAAAATGAGGTGGTATGCACTGCTGTCTCTATTTCCTTAGAAAAGAAGTCAAAACTGAGTAGATAAGTGATGTCACTTCTAAGAATGGTGCCAAGCCACGTGAGAACCCACATCCCCTCTGAAGTACTGACTTGTGTGAATTCCTCATCCTCACCTTGAGGAAGGTTCTCTTTCCTTCTAAGCCCCCGGAGTAAGATAAATTAGATCCCTGGTTCTTGCAAAGCATGTAGTCCTACATATAATTGGTCATTAGAGTTTGGAGACCAGAAAGCAAGAGAAATTTTATGTGAAAGTGTTAATTGCTCAGTTGTGTTCAACTCTTTGTGATCCCATGGACTGTAGCCTACCAGGCTCCTCTGTCCATGAAATTCGCCAAGCAAGAATCCTGGACTGGGTTGCCATTCCCTTCTCGAAGGGATCTTCCCAACCCTGGGATCGAATCCAGGTCTCCCACATTTCAGGCAGATTCTTACCATCTGAGGAACCAGGGAAGCCATGAGTTCCCTTAGAGGACACAAAACTTACCTGTGTGCAAAAGAAAAACCACCAAATACCACCCCCCACGAACACACACACAGATGCTCAGTACTGATGCTACTACCTTTTCTGAGGAGACAGAAATGACTGAATCTATCTTTAGATTCGATTAGAATTTATCTTTCAGAGAAGGCAATGGCACCCCACTCCAGCACTCTTGCCTGGAAAATTCCATGGACGAAGGAGCCTGGTGGGCTGAAGTCCATGGGGTCACTAAGAGTTGGACACGACTGAGCGACTTCACTTTCACGCATTGGGGAAGGAAATGGCAACCCACTCCAGTGTTCTTGCCTGGAGAATCCCGGGGATGGGGGAGCCTGGTGGGCTGCCATCTATGGGGTCACACAGAGTCAGACATGACTGAAGCGACTTAGCAGTAGCAGCAGCAGAATTTATCTTTAGGGAAAAACAGTTGGTTATATAATATGCTTTGTGAGTCAGAAGAATTCTTAGAAAGAAAAAATAATAATCAATTTACAGTACAAATTAATCATTGCCCCTTACTGCCTTTTTTTTTTTTTTTGGCATAGAAGATAATTAAGATGACACCAGGATGAACTGCCTTGATTGTTGACAGAAGTCAGAACTAACAGATCATCAGTTTCTTCCCATGTAGACCTGTGCTCTCTCACCCCTTCTGTCTTCCTTCATTTCCTGCAGCAGACTTTCCCACTGGCTGATGCTGAGTTATTTGTTGAGTCAGCCTGGCATGCCTTCCATTTGAAAGGGAGTTGGCAGAGTTGGACTTTCAAGATTCACTCCTATCTGTCATCCTAAGAGGCTTCATCGAGCTAGACTTCAGTATCTGTAGCAGTACTTCCCCCAGGGCCTCGGCACACTGGCCAGGCTATTATCAGAGAAAAGAAAAGACATCTGTCTGCCAACCATTGTCCTGTGTCCTTACACACTTACATGCCTGAGTCCATAGGGAATGCTCCAGGCCTCCCATTGTAACCTGGAGGGCGCTAACTTCAGCTTGGTTCACATCTGTGGGATATACACGCATACACATAAAGACACACACCTGCACATGTGTGCTCACAGGGTAGGCTTAGGAAAAAAATCCATTTTACCTATCTCTCTCGTGGTAAGGTAAATAATCTGCCTGCCAAGGAAAGAGATGTAGGAGATATGGGTTCGATCCCTGGGTCGGGAATTTCCCCTGAAGAAGGAAATGGCAACCCACTCCAGTATTCTTGCCTGGAAAATCCCGTGGACAGAGGAGCCTGGCAGGCTATACAGTTCATGGGGTCCCTAAGGGTTGGACGTACCTGAGCACCCACCCACTTGCTTTTTTATTTCTTCAGCAGAAATAAAAGATGATTAGTCTCTTTAGATGGAAGTTCCTATGGTACTCTCGGCACACTTTTTCTCTTTCAATCAATAGCACAGAAATGAAGTCTGCTTTTTGAGCTCAGACTTTCTGCACAAGACGAAAAGATGGCAATCACATGAAAGTGATTAGGAGAAATGTTTGGAGAAAAAAATACTTCCTTCTAGTTTCAACTCACTGAATAGGCAGAAACACTGCAAATGTGGATTGGCATGACAACTCATTGACGAGACGCTGTGAAATTGCCTCCCCACCCCACCCCTGGGTTTCAGATTTGCATTCCCACAAAATTCCTCCAGCCCAGCTGTTTGGAAGATGGAAGAATATTATTAAGACACAATTTAAAACTCAATTATTTGCTGAAAGGATTGATATTTGCTAAACTTGTTTTTGTGGAGAAGGACTTCAAACTTATTTTAACCCTGGATGGAAGCTGGAAAGCAGATTGCTCCCCAGTGTTGACTGCCCGGAGAGAAATATTTGACATTTATTAAGGAGAGCAGTGTGGAGAAGAAAATGCCACTTGCATGACCCAGATGTTAACCAATAGTAGCAAAGTTCACCACTTGGCCCCTTGGTGCCTAGTTATTTTAAGTGCGAAGACTCCTGGTGCTTTTCTTGAGAAAGACAAACACATCTACTACAGAGTGTAGTCACTGAATTCAGCGGTCCCTTGACGGTATCAATCATCAGGAGTTTGGTCTAGGTACAGTGTTCCTCGATGCCATTTCTGATCCAAAAGTTTGTGCCTGGAGTCCCAGGCGCTTATATTTTTAACAAGCTTATATTTTTAGGAGTATTTTCAGCTACTATGAATAAAGCTGCTGTAAAGAACATTACTTTACAATCTTTTGGTGGATAAACTTTTTATATTGCTTAGGTATATGCATAGGAATAGAACTGCTTTGCCATGAATAGGTATATATAACACTATAGGAAACTGCCAATGAGTGCTCCAGAGTAATTATAGTCCCACCAGCCAGTATAAATGTTCCAGTGGTTTCTCCTTCTTGCCATCATTTGATGTCATACTTTTAGTCATTCTAAGTGGCTCTAAAATTGCATCTCACTGTGGTTTTAATTTGCGTTTCTCAAATAAAAATTCATGTTGAGCACAACGCCATCTTCCTTGTCACTGCCTTTTTGATTTTCAGTATTTGAGCTACAAGAAAGTTTGTAAGTATTTTTGTTTCATCTTTAGAGTCAGCTCAATCAGGGTCCTGGAATTCAGTTACCATGGGAACATAGGTTTTCTGTTATTTCCTCTCTACTTACCATCCTCCTTCTTTACTGTTGACTTCTCAGTAAAATTTGGTTTGGAAGGAGAATTATTGAGCCAATTCTGTTCATCAGGGCTTCCGTGTAACCACTGCTCTTTGCTTGCCCCATGGAAAATTATGATTTAAATTTTTTTATGGAGCTTTGTTTTTGTTACCCATGGAAGCAAAAGGCTTTCACATGTCTCTAGATCCTAACTGGAGGCAAAGTTATTTTCCTTTTACCTTTTCTAGTTCCTAATTAGTTGACCATAATTAAAAATTAGGAAAACCCAAAGACATATGCAGATTTCCAGCTTCTATTGAAAGTAGGCTCTCTTGAACCCTCTAGTCCTTACTTGCAGTGATCAGTGAGCCAAGCAATGGCTTCTCCTTTACTCAAGGTGGAAACCCCCAACTTCCACCCAGTTCTTTCTACTTCTGTCATCCAGCCCAAGTCACATGACCTGTAATTCCTGATCTTTTGGATATTCATCACCAGATCTTTCCATCAAGACTGAAGGAGAGTCCTTCAGCAGTTTTTAACCAAATTCTGGTTTGTTTGAACCCAAGGGCAATAAATATTAAGTTAAAAAAACCTCTTGCATGACTGAGAATCTTTTCTGGTTCAAGACTGATCAAATTTGGCAGCTAATTTATTTTCCAGACAGAAAAAAATTCAGGAATAATTCCTGAATTAAGATAGAATGTTCTGCTCTGAAAAGATATAGAAACTTGGAGACTACAGAAACTATGTTAAATTTCCATGCTCTCAGCTATATCACTCAGAGAAGGCAATGGCAACCCACTCCAGTACTCTTGCCTGGAAAATCCCATGGACGGAGGAGCCTGATAGGCTGCAGTCCATGGGGTCATGAAGAGTTGAACACAACTGAGTGACTTCACTTTCACTTTTCACTTTCACGCATTGGAGAAGGAAATGGCAACCTGCTCCAGTGTTCTTGCCTGGAGAATCCCAGGGACGGGGAGCCTGGTGGGCTGCCGTCTATGAGGTCGCACAGAGTTGGACACTACTGAAGCAACTTAGCAGCAGCAGCAGCAGCAGCAGTATCACTGAGGTATCATCTGTTGTTAGACAGGTGACAGTTAAACATACTAGGCACTATGTTTGATTTTTCTTTCAACACAACATCAATATATCTCTCAGAAACTTCTCAAACTTAGTTTACAAGTCACCATTATAGGAGCTTCTTGCCATAAAATCCCTACTCCTAGGACTTTTTAATTCGGAGAAGGCAATGGCACCCCACTCCAGTACTCTTGCCTGGAAAACCCCATGGACGGAGGAGCCTGGTAGGCTGCAGTGCATGGGGTCGCTAAGGATCCGACACAATTGAGTGACTTCACTTTCACTTTTCACTTTCATGCATTGGAGAAGGAAATGGCAACCCACTCCAGTGTTCTTGCCTGGAGAATCCCAGGGATGGGGGAGCCTGGTGGGCTGCCATCAATGGGGTCGCACAGAGTCGGACACGACTGAAGTGACTTAGCAGTAGCAGCAGGACTTTTAATTAGCATCAATTTCAAGCAAAAAGTCCCAGCCCACTTCTTATATGTATATTCTTTTCATCTCCTGAACTTGGGATACTCCTAAACTATGCCTAGGCTTAGTACTTTTAAATGAAGTCAGCAGGATGAATTCTCTGAAAAAAATTCTTTAATCAAAATAGTGCCTGCATACTAAGTCTCTTCAGTCATGTACAAATCTTTGCAAACCTATGGACTATAGCCCACCAGGCTCTTCTGTCCATGGGATTCTCTGGGCAAAAATACCGGAGTGGGTTGCCATTCCTTTCTCCAGAGGATCTTCCTGATCCAGGGATTGAACCCACGTCTCCTGAGGCTCCTGCATTGCAGGAAGATTCTTTACTCCTGAGCCACTAGGGAAGCCCCTAATCAAAATAGAAGTTAGTTTTATACTGGAAGATCACCAGCAAAGAACTATCAGGAACCTCTGTCCATGGGATTTTCTAGGCAAGAGTACTGGAGTGGGTTGCCTTTTCCTTCTCCGGGGAACTTCCCAACCCAGGGATCGAATCCAGGTCTCCTACATTTTAGACAGACGGTTTACCATCTGAGCCACCAGAGAAGTCTTTAAAAGTCATAGTTAGGACGTAAATTTTGGTGCTTTAACCAGCTTTAACCAGCACCGAAATTCATTTCTATGACTAGATTATCAATTTGCATGACTGTTCTGCAACCAATCAAGAGCTTTCTGGAGACAGAGACTACATCTTAGTCATCATATGACTTCAGCACCAAGCCCACTGCCAGGCATATAGTGGACATTGAATAAACAGATGGTAAGAAGTAGTCTTTTCTGGATTATGCTAGATGCAAGTTCAGAAAAAGTCAAGGAGCTCAAAAATTCACACTATTGCTCATTTCTGAAAGTCATGGATTAAAAGATTTCAAAATCATATGTGTGTTGTAATGAACCTAGAATGTCCTGGAATATGTTAAGATTTTGATCCTAGCAAAAGTTGTGTGGGGCAAGGGAGAACTCTGCCAAAAGAACCTTCTTATCCTTTGTTAACTATGAACCCAGAGCTCTCCAGGAACTAGTGGTCCCTTAATAAAACTTAAGGTTCTAACTCAGAGGGCATTTACGGTCAGCCCATACTCTCTGGACAAGAACAGCAGGGAAGGGAATGCTGAGCTGATGTGTCCAGTAGGCCTTAGGATTCCCAAGTCCTGAGAGATGACTATCTAGGCAGCTCAGTGGTAGCAGAAGCTGTGGGAAATGAACAAGTGAGCAAAATTAGCATGGGTTTTTAAGCAGTATTCAATTAATTTTTCATGGTGATGTTTTACAGCATGTGTTTTTTGCCTGAGTTAGAGCCACATTCAATTCACAATAGCCCGTTGTTGAAGCAGCATCTCTGCTTCATATTCCTAAATTTTAAACACCTTGGTAAGGTCTGCACATTCTCTACCCATGTTACCCATAGACCTTTTTACTGGAGAGCCTGACATTTCTTAAGTAATGCCTGAGATGACAAATTAGCTCTAATTGATTCCACTTACCTGTATTTATATACTGTTGATTTTGATTTAACCATAAACTTTTTTAACTGGGAAAAAGATGACTAGAGAAGTCTAATTGAGAATTTTGACAATTAAATCAGATTATAAGTGGGTGGAAGACTGAGCTTGAAGGCAGACTTTGGCTAAGGAAGTTGGGTCACTTGCTGCCTTCAAGCTCGGTCTTCTATCCACTTATAATCTGATTTAATTGTTAAAATTCTCAATCAGGCTTCTCTATTTACCTTTTTCTTTAGCAATTGTCAAAGAGTAAGATTGAACTTAAATACATCACTATTATTTTAGGCTTGAAACTAAGAAATGAGATTTTCTATCAGCCTTACATTTTTTAAATACACATTAAACTTGAACATCTGTAAAGAAAATTATAAATTATAGTTCTCTTGCTTAAAGAATTATTACGAAAAGAATTCAGCCAGCTAAGAACCACCTTGATGAAGAAATCAAACATTACCAGCATTCAAAACCCTCCAAATGGTTCACCAAATCATGACCCTCTTGCTGCTGCTGCTGTCGTTTCAGTCGTGTCTGACTCTGTGCAACCCCATAGACGGCAGCCCATCAAGCTTCCCCGTCCCTGGGATTCTCCAGGCAAGAACACTGGAGTGGGGTGCCATTTCCTTCTCCAATGCATTAAAGTGAAAAGTGAAAGTGAAGTCTCTCAGTCATGTCCGACTTCTAGTGACCCCATGGACTGCAGCCCACCAGGCCCCTCTGTCCATGGGATTTTCCAGGCAAGAGTCTGGAGTGGGGTGCCATTGCCTTCTCTGATGACCCTATTGGTACTCTCGAAACAAAACCTCCTTCCTTATTTCCAACACCACAAATGTCTTTGCTTTTGAACATTATAGAAATGAAATTATACCATATGTATTTTTATGTCTGTAAGCCATATCCTGGTCTATAATTTGGTGATAATAAAAATTCAGGTTTATTAACTTTGGTAACCAGAGTATTGAGGCTTTGTTTCTGTACCTCTGGGTCATTCAGGATTATTCAGAGAGGATAAAAAAAATGACTATGCAATTTGAGTGGAGAGTTACTTAATATAGAAAACTAGACAGACTGGGAAGAGTTGAGGGGGCAAAGGTCAAGAGTGCACTCTAGGAGACCTGGAGATGCGATGATGGCAGGGAAACCATTGTCAGTGAGCTCACTGCTTGTCTGATGGGCTGCCCCTCTGCCCAAACTCTATATCCTAGGGAAGCTGTCAGCAATGATCTTAGCTCCCTACCCATGGCTATCGCAGGAGAAAACACATTCTCCTCTTCTTCCTAATCTCACCTGAGTTCCTATCATTGGCAGATTTAACCCAGAATTCTCCCGGAAAGGAATTCAAGAAAGTGACATTTTAGATTTCCCTCCTGTGATGCAGGAGAGAACACAGAAAGGGGCAATGACGATGCTGAGCTAAAAGCATCATTTGGCAGAAGTTTCATTCTAAATTAGCTGAAGGAGGAGGATCAGCCTGTGTACTTACTTCCCTCACGGGCTTGGCTCTCTGTCTTCAGGTCCATTTCTAACAAAAATCCTATAGCGCCCTCCTTAGGGATACTTGAAAGCCTGTTTCTATTTTACTTTTTTCAAGACCAGTGAATTAGAAGGCCCTCTTCTCTTTCAGATTGCAGGGGCAGCTTTTGAAGATAAGCAGGCCAGTGGATACTTATCATGGGATCCCCAGAATTAAAGCGGGATGCAGTTCATCGTATTAAATGAGAACACTTCTCATTGACCATGTCTCTGGGATGGTAAGATCATCTCTTAGGGGCAGATATAGTTGAAAATAATTATTATTTATTATGATTGTCTCCCTTCACCTAAGTTTCCAAGTGTAGAGGTTGTCCTGTCCTCACAGAGGAATTACCGGAGAGGTAAGAGTTTTGTTTGCTGTTCTGGGCATTTAAGCATCCTGAAAATCTAATCTCCAGAAGGCCCAGTAACTAGGCAACACAAGACACGCTCCAATTACAAAGTCCCCTATCCATTTTTTTTCTGTGCTATTTTTGTTCGAAATAAAATACCAAAGGCAGAACTGCAGAAATTAGATTTGAAGCTTTATTACTACAGACAACTGAACTGCACCCCCTCCTATTCTTACAGAACAGAAATTCTAGGATACGTGCTTTTAAAAAGATTTCAACAACAAATCTCACTTAAGAATAAGATCAGATCTAGTTCTCTGTTTTTCTTACAGAATAAAAGAACATGGAAAGAGATAGCTTTGGTCTGGTGACAGTTTATTTTAACCCAGACACTTTCTCCATTTGTAATTTAGTCTCACTGGTGTTTTCAGAAGTATTGCCAATTCGGATGGGTTTCTTGGGCAGGGACTAACAGACAAGGTTAAACACAGCTGCTCGGGTGACCGAAAACCCTAAGAATCAGGCAAGACCTGAGCTGGTAAAATAAACTCAGAGAGGACCATCTGGAACCACTTTTCTAGAGACAAAATGAACATAAATAAGCATAGAATCAACAAGCCCCCTAGGCCGAGGTCAGAGGCAACCTGGGGATGTGAATTGATAGATGCAGATACTGTCTGTTAGTACATTTGCTACAGGACAACACAGACTCAGATGTTCTGGCTTTGAATCATCAGGATATCACAAGGAAACATGGTCTGGATTGGCAATGACCCTGTCAGCACTTTTTTGTAATAAATACATCATTTACTGGGAACTTGGCTATCAGGTTGCAAAAGATAAAAATGACACTGAGATGCAAGGTCAAAGCAGTGTTTATAGTTCTTCAGTTAGCTAAGCAGAGCTCTAACTGTGCCGATGAAAGGGACAGTTGCTTTCGCAAGTGATGCCTCAGTATCTAACAATGCACAAAGTGCTGTTTAAAAAATTTGTATTTATTTCTTTTTGGCCATGCCGGTCTTCGTTGCTGCGTGTGGGCCTTCTCTCGTTGCAGAGTGGGGCTGCTCTCCAGCTGTGGTGCATGGGCCTCTCACTGCGGCAGCTTCTCTTGCTGCAGAGCATAAGCTCTGCGCACGAGGGCTTCAGGAGTTGTGGTGCACCGGCTTAGTTGCCCCGTGACTTGTGGGATCTTCCCGGATCAGGGATTAAACCAGTGTTCCCTGTATTGCAAGGCAGATTCCTAACCACTGGACCACTAGGGAAGCCCCACAAAGTACTTTCATACACATCGTCTTATCACCACGGTGTGTACCCTGGTTACACAGATGAGGGCAACTGAAAATAGTTTCATTCACGACTTTTCAGTACCTCCCTTTCCCTTCTGGGCAGCGTTAGTCCCCCATGTGGCCTAACAGATGTCATCGTCATTTGGCTTTTCCAGGCACAGGACACCTCTAGAGAGATCACCAGACTAGAACAATTCAGTTCTAACATCTTAGATGACAGTCCCTCAGTCTTCCTCGGTTTCAGCTTCTTCAGGTGTATACTCAAGATATGTTGTCTAAATCGTGGCAGTTCTCATCTGCAAAGTATTAATAGATGATAAGAATGAGTTTGGGTGGCTACGGGACTTTTATACTCCATGGAGGGACAATTTAGTGTGACTTGTTGTTGGCATTGTATAATAAAGTTTTAAATGTAAAATGTCATACCTAATAAACAGCCTATTTATTAGGTATAAATAGTCTATCCCAGTGAGATAGTCACATAAATATGCCAAGATATATAAAGAGGTTCATCATCTGTTCAGTTCAGTTCAGTTCAGTTGCTCAGTCATGTCTGACTCTTTGCGACCCCATGAATTGCAGCACGCCAGGCCTCCCTGTCCATCACCAACTCCCGGAGTTCACTCAGACTCACATCCATCGAGTCCGTGATGCCATCCAGCCATCTCATCCTCTGTCATCCCCTTCTCCTCCTGCCCCCAATCCCTCCCAGCATCAGAGTCTTTTCCAATGAGTCAACTCTTCGCATGAGGTGGCCAAAGTACTGGAGTTTCAGCTTTAGCATCATTCCTTCCAAAGAAATCCCAGGGTTGATCTCCTTCNTACTCCTTTCTCCCAGCTCTGTTTCTTGTTACCATAAGTTATAAGTAAGGCGGGAGGGTGGCAAGCTAGAGCAAGGGTAGAGGGATGGGAAGGCAGTTTTATTCATCCTTCCAGAATGGTACCAGGGATTGTAGTCGAGATGGAAGGACCAAGGAGAGGTAGAGCCACAGGGCAGCCGGTGTGCTGGGTTTTGTGGTGTGATGCGTGGCTGGCATGTAGCCAGAATACCGTGCATGGATCTGAGTGTCCCCACACCACAGTGGTTCTGTGTGGTGATCAAACTGGTACCAGTGTTATGCCTGTATGCTGTGCCAGTACTATAAACTTTTGGGTGTGCTTTTGGGCAGCTGGCTTAAATTATGGATTTAAGAATTCACACAGCATGTTCAAGGAAGTATATGGAGCCCATCACTTACATCTTTAAACCAAAGGCTCAAGGTCAAAAACAAAAACNTGCCAGTACTATAAACTTTTGGGTGTGCTTTTGGGCAGCTGGCTTAAATTATGGATTTAAGAATTCACACAGCATGTTCAAGGAAGTATATGGAGCCCATCACTTACATCTTTAAACCAAAGGCTCAAGGTCAAAAACAAAAACAAAAGCAAGCCAGCAGAGGGCACCAGTCACACAATTTTACAATATTTCAAACTCTTCAAATGCAGGAAAACAAGCTTGGGACATAGTGCCATCTTGTGGAAGTTATTGATACTCCTTTTTATGATGAAATTCAATGTAAGTCTTGAAACACATCCAGAGCTAACTGGTTCAGTTCAGTTCAGTTCAGTCGCTCAGTCGTGTCCGACTCTTCTCGACCCCATGAATCGCAGCACGCCAGGCCTNTGCTCTGGATCCGTGGACACCACAGGAGAGGTCGTGCTCAGGCCTGACTTGGCTTCTCAAAGGGCCATTTGGCTGCTGTCTACAGAAGGGATGGGGGCAGCAGTGATAAGGTGAGAGGCTGACATCAGGTCTGGGTGATCGGTTCTGCACGGGGCTGGACTACAGTGAGGTCCTCAGCACTGTTGACACCCAGGGCCCATCTTTCTTGGCTGTGGGGCTGTCTTGCGCACCAGAGATGTTTAGCAGAATCTCTGGCCTCTACACACTATATGCAGTTCCTTGAATGACGACCAGAGACGTGTCCGGATATTGCTAAGTGTCTCCTGGGGTTGAGGTTGGGGACAAAATGGCCTGTGGCTGAGACATTGGGTTCCTGGATTGGTGACGAGTGTTGAGAGGGAGGTTGAGACTTGCTGGTGTCATTTATAGACTGTGGTGGGAGATGAAAAAAAGCGGGGGAGGTGTCATCTCCTCCCAAATCTTTAGCTTAAGCTACTGTGTGACGGAGAGACAGGGCTTCCTTGGTGGTCCAGTGGTCAATAATCTGCCTGCTGATGCAGGAGATGCAGGTTTGATACCCGGGTCGGGAAGATCCCCTATAGGAGGAAATGGCCACCCACTCCAGTATTCTTGCCTGGAGAATCCCATGGACAGAGGAGCCTGGCGGACTGTAGTCCATGAGGTCTTGAAGAGTTGGACACAGCTGAGCATGCAGGCATGATGGAGAGACATCTTAAGAAATGGTGAAGATTCTACAATGTGTCGACGTTGAGGGTGTGCTTCTCCTGAGACCCTGCTTAAGAGTTATCTCTTTCTGAGAGCCGCTGTGTTAGTAACTTTGCCTGACTCCATCATGGGAAATGGGTTCCTGGGCAGCTTTCGTGTGCTGATAACTTATTTGCATGCTTTTGTGTGGGTATCCCCCTGCCATTTCTAACTGCACGGCTATCGTTTAGGACTGGCCTCTCATTTTCTGATTCTCTTTAGGCAGTGTCCAGTTTCCACTCCTTGTCTCTTATTTCCTTAGTGGTGCTACTGGCTGGGTGGCTGGAGGTGCTTATGTAGATAGAGAGCCCATTGCTGTGAGATGCTTGGTTCCGTTCAGTTCAGTTGCTCAGTTGTGTCCCACTCTTCATGACCCCATGGACCACAGCACGCCAGATCTCCCTGTCCATCACCAACTTCTGGAGTTTACCCAAACTCATGTCCTTTGGGGTGGTGATGCCATCCAACCATCTCATCCTCTGTCGTCCCCTTCTCCTCCCGCCTTCAATCTTTCCCAACTTCAGGGTCTTTTCAAATGAGTCTGTTCTTTGCATCAGGTGGCCAAAAGGAAAGTACCAAATCCAGACTCCCTTAGGCTTTGGAGAGAGCTTATCTGATGCTTCTGGTGGATTAGGGGCCAGGAGATAATCCTAATCCCTTCCATTTGGGGAGCACTCTCCCTCATCAGAACCTTTCCATGTGTGTCATTGCTTATGATGCTCCCAGCGCCGCCACGGTGCCCAAAGTGATAACGAAAAGACATCAGAAAGGGAGGGGAGAAAACATGAGCATGTGAAGTCACTGCATTTTAAAAGCAGAGTCATTGATGGAAACATTTAGAGCCCAGGTCTACTGCCTCTTCTCTGGGATCTTCACATTGCTGCTGTCCCATGGGGCTCCTTCTGAGATTGTTGTTCTAGGAAAAATGAAGGAGTTTTAAAGAGAGTCTAAAGCAGTCTGACCCGTCTAAACCTAAGTCTCCCAGTAAACTGAAGGGTCTGCTGTGTACCTTGCTTGTGGACTGCTTTTTACACTTGAATGTGTTTGTAGGTTCTTACTGAGTTTCTGTGGATAGTAGACCCTTTTAATTGCAAATAACATAAACCTCAAACAAGAGCTAAATAAATGGCAAGATATTCCAGTTCTTGGGTAAGAAGACTGAATATTGTTAAGGTGTTGGGTCTTTCCAGCTTGATGTGTAGACTCCATGCCATCCCAAGCCAAAAATTTCAGCAAGTTACTGTGTCGCTGTTGACAAGATGATTCTAAAGGGACACCAGACGCAGAAGACCCAGAACATTCCACTCTGTACTGAAGGAGAACATCAGAGGACTGACACTCTGTGACTTCAGGTCTTACTGGAAAGCTGCAGTAG
The DNA here is from genome assembly GCA_006410875.1 of Neotragus pygmaeus. Taxonomy (NCBI): domain Eukaryota; kingdom Metazoa; phylum Chordata; class Mammalia; order Artiodactyla; family Bovidae; genus Neotragus; species Neotragus pygmaeus. The sequence goes on along the minus strand of SJYV01036882.1, from coordinate 3,796 downwards.
TCTAAACGTGTAAACTCAATTCATATTCACTTCAGAGAGAAGGACAGTAACTGATTCATGTCATTGGGGAGGTCAAGGCTTTGGTCCTGACTGTACCCAGGGAGGGGCTGAAAGACATCCTCGCTTTTGCAGACTTGCTTGGTGGTTCAGTGGTGGTCTCCATGCTTCCGCTGCAGAGGGTGTGAGTTCAATCTCTGGTCAGGGAACTAAGATTCCACATGCCATGTAGAGTGCCTCCCCGCCACCTCCCTCCGCTCAGAAGAAAAGAAATCCTTGCTCTTGGCTCAGTGGCTTCCCAGGTAGCTCAGTAGTATAGAATCGACCTGCCCATGAAGGAGACACAGGTTTGATTCCTGGGTCAAGAAGATCCCCTGGAGTAGGAAATGTCAATCTGCTCCAATATTCTTGCCTGGGAAATCCCATGGACAGAGGGGTCTGGCGGGCTGTAGTTCATGGGGTTGCAAAAGAGTCAGACACAACTTAGCTACAGAGCACGCATGCACACAGGCTCAGTGCTCGCTTCTCCCTGTTTGAGGGAAGAATGGCCGCCACTAGTCTGAGGCTTGTATTTTTTCTTACTATTTATAATCCTAGAGGACCCAGATTGTCTCGCTTTTCAAGGCTAAAATTATCTTCAGAAAGACCCCCTCATTAACCTTCCTCCTGTAAAGGAGGGACCATCCCTGGAAGGAAAGCACTCTCAGTGGTTGAAAGAGAAGTAGAGGGTTCCTGCTGCAGAGTGGGGAGAGAGGGATGAAGCAGCCAGCAGGGGGGTTGACCTGACTTTGGTGAGTGTAGCTGAAGCCAATGCTAATTTGTGACTTTGTGAAATGGTTTCTGTAGCTGTTCTCCAGACCTGTCTACTGGGCTGATGGAAAGGATACTTAAAGCCTTCATTTAGGTTTGGTGTTCCAACCTGCATGCCAAGTAGCCCAAGCTGAGACCTGAGAAGAGACCAGCCCTTAAATATGCCCAGGAGGAATTTTACTGAGAAACGAGTTGGCTAGTGCTAGAGCATTAGAAAGTATGAAAAAATAAATTCATAATTGAACTTAAAAAATCATCAGCTCCATTATGTCAAATAGTTTCAAAGTTTCATTAAAGCCATTTTTCAGAACTTTATGATGGAATAAATTACTTTCATGTGTGTATGGATGAAATCTTGGAATAGATGTTGAATTTTAAAAGCGCTCAAGTAGTTAACATTGGGATGTAGTTAATATGAGAGCTGGAGTGTGGGAAGTTCACATCCCTGCCTGGGGAATCCTATGGACAGAGGAGCCTGGTAGGCTATGCTCGGTAGGGTCACAAAGAGTCGTCGGACACGACTGAAGCAACTTAGCATGCACGCAAAGTCACATCTGAGTCTTTTCAGGGGATCAGCCCCGGGATTTCTTTGGAGGGAATGATGCTGAAGCTGAAACTCCAGTACTTTGGCCACCTCATGTGAAGAGCTGACTCATTGGAAAAGACTCTGATGCTGGGAGGGATTGGGGGCAGGAGGAGGAGGGGACGATAGAGGATGAGATGGCTGGATGGCATCACGGACTCGATGGACGTGAGTCTGAGTGAACTCCGGGAGTTGGTTATGGAAAGGGAGGCCTGGCGTGCTGCGATTCATGGGGTTGCAAAGAGTCGGACACAACTGAGCGACTGAACTGAACTGAACTGAACTGAGAGTTGTCCTGTGGAAAAGGTAATGGTAACCCCCTCCAGTATTTTTGCCTGGAGAATCCCGTGGACAGTGGAGCCTGGCAGGCAACAGTTCATGAGGTCGGTCACGAGAGTCAGACATGGCTTAGCGACTAAACCATAACCAGATTTGTCCTGAGTGGGAGGGTCAGGACACTTGATTTCCCCTTCTTCAGCCTATGGCTTTTCTGCGATATCCCCAAATCAGTTTATAAATTACACTGTAAACTTTAGAATCCTGCGCCAGGCAGAACAGTTTTGATGAGAAGCTGAGCAGTATTATTCTCTATGAACTGTGAATGTGGCAGTTTTATAATTCAAGGAGAATTATTTTTCCCTTGGGAAATCCTACACATCCAATATGGTACATTGAATTAGGGGTGCGGTAAAGGAAAGAAAAGGCTATAAAAGGCATATCTTATTAAAATAAAGCAGGTTTCATTCTTGCCTGTGTAACCTTTAGATACAGTGATTGATTCTTAGTTAGACTTGCTAATTTTTTTTGAAGCATAAATTGTCTTCTCTCCAAAGTGATTAAGGAAGAGCAGCTCTTCTCATCATCTGATTAAATAAAATGTAACTAAAGTGCAATTAATTTTTGAAAATGAGATTTTCATAGAATTCTGGGAAATACGCATTGTGTCATTACATATTTTATAGGGTCACCACTCAAGATTAAGTACAGAGGTGCCATGACTGAGAAACTAGGTGACCACCAAGTCCTTTCATTATTTTTCTTTTAAATGATTCATTTTAAGTTAAAAAAAAAATACTATTGCTGCTATTTGTCAGGCGGATCATCTGGTTGGTTCCTGGTGGGTCATGACCCTCGTGATGTGTTCCCATCAATGCGTCCTTCGGGGGAGCAGCACTGTGGCTCCATCCCCCTTGACAGTCACTTTGCTGATTTATGTGGTCTACCAGTTGGCCCCTTTTTCCTGCCATATTTTTTTGGGACATGAAGACAAACCACTGGTTCAGCTTTACTGCAATTTCCCCTTTGGGTGTGTCTTGGATATGTGTCAGGTACTTACCCCTTCTCGTTTCCCATGTCCCTAGAATTTCCTCTACAGTCAGAGGTACCCCCAGGGTAACAGCTGTGCTGCACTGATCTGGGGTGGGAGCTGAGTGTTTTTTGTACGTCATTGTTAAAACTTTGCCTAGCACACAATCTGGAATCCACAGAAACTATAGGACTATTTTTAAATGAAAATTTCATTTCTTTATTTTGATTCCTTCTCAAAGACAGGTAACAACAAAAGAGTAAAGTCCTCTAAAATAATACGCGTAAATCTGCTGCTGTGAGATTACTCACTGTGAGCCCCTTGGTCATAATCTTGTCTGAATTCTTTCTGTTTCTATTAGGATTCTGCCTGTGATTTCTGATAAGCCCGTGATAAATACCTGGCCAGTGCCATTCCCTGCGTGGTCTCCTCACACAGTAGGTTTGAACTTCTTTTCACAGAGTAGGTGATACCATCCTGTTGACAGAGAGACTTGCTGGTTGGACCAAACCAGTATCCAACGAGATGCTGACAAATTTAGAACTACCGAGACTTCCCTGGTTGTCCAGTGGTGAAGACTCTGCCTTCTAATGCAGGGGGTAAAGTTCGATTCCTGGTCGAGCAGCTAAGATCCCATATGCCTTGGTACCAGAAAAAACCAAAGCATAAAATGACAGAAGCGATGCTGTAACAATTCCATCAAGACTTTAAAAGTAGTTCATGTCAAAAAAAAATCTTAAAAAAAAGGAATTAATTGATGTTACATGACACCAAAAAGCTCAATCAAAATAATCAGCAGTGATCATTAAGGAAAAGCAAAGAACCGGAAAGCTGGGGTCTTGGGGTAAATCGACAGGGATCTTGGAATTTAAGGCCTAAGGCAGTGTCTCTGCTGCTGGTGTGGGGAGGGTGTGCAGGTGTGTTTCTGCGGCTCTGCAGCAGCTCTGGTTTTCCCTAATGACCTCCAGGTCCCTGAGGCCCTTCCATTTCCCCTGGCCCTCTTCTTGATCCTAGGGATGCCTCTGGTGACTGCTCCACTTGGGCCCTGCCTCTCCAGATGGGCCCCGGCCCCACCCACCGCTCCTCAGCCCCACCCCTGT
>SJYV01036878.1:7405-34681 GCA_006410875.1 Neotragus pygmaeus | reverse complement strand
CAGCCCGTCGACCCCTGTGTCACCTCGAGGGGAAGTCTGACCCAGCTTCTAGAGCTGGAGAGGAAGGCTGAGGTGCAAGTTTCCGCTCAAGAAGAGAACTGACTCCCCTGGGGAGCCCCCAGAGTACATCCATGGTCCACCTCTGCAGTGAAGAGGAATCCTCAGGTGCCAGACGAGGACATAGGAGCTGGGACCGACTGCCAAGGAGTCCCCAGAGGACCCTGACGACTTGCTTGAAGCCTGGCCTTCCCGCAGGCCTCAGCGGTGGGTCCCTGGGGTCCAAGATCGTAACTCGAGAGGAACCTGCCGCAACTCGAGAAACACCAGGAGAATCTCCCCTCCAGGCAAGATGAGTCCTTTGTCCTCTGCGGCACCTCACGGGAAGTCACCCCATCACTCACAAACTTCGACGGGTCCCTTCACACCCTTGCAGTGACACCAGAATAGCCCGACATACAGGTCTCCCCTCAAGAGGAACATATAGGGTTCCGGCCGAACTCAAGAGGAACCCCGTGTCCCCCTGCTCCATGCGGAACCAGGCTTCCTCTCCCTGCTTCTTCATGAATGGATCGGNCAAAAGCATCAATTCTTCAGCACTCAGCTTTCTTTATGGTCCAACTCTCACATCCATACGTGACTACTGGGAAAACTGTAGCTTTGAATGTACGGACCTTTGCTGGCAAAGGCTGTTACCCTGAGGGAAAGCTCAGTCCATCCTTTAGTTCATAAACTTTGACCAAGTCTTACAGTTGGTCGAGATAGTAACACAATGAGATCAGACATCTGCAACTTCTCATGACAGAACTCCGTTTCCGCTTTGCAAAATGCATCAGTCATTGCGCTACATTGTTTTACGTTTTGGGGAGGAGAAGGGGACAACAGAGGATGAGATGGCTGGATGGCATTGCTGACTCGATGGACATGAGTTTGAGTGAACTCTGGGACTTGGTGATGGACAGGGAGGCCTGGCGTGCTGTGATTCATGGGGTCGCAAAGAGTCGGATGCGACTGAGCGACTGAACTGAACTGATACATGAAAAGTGAATCAGACATCATCAACGTGCTTTGACTGAAGCTCAGTCAAAGGGGTGCTTCCCAAATGCTTTGACTGAAACTCAAAATCTCTGATTCCCAAAATGCTTTGATTGAAACTCAATCAAAGTGGGTGCTTCCCAAACCGTCTCCTCCTTTCTCATTTCTCCTTAATTCACCTTTTTGTTGCTGCAGACCTCTCTTCTTTTATTATCGTCAGACTGCCTTCTGCACACGGAAGCAATTTTGCACACAAGATTCCTCAAATAGAGACCTGGTACCTTCATGCAACGTTCTTTTCTTATTGAGCAGGATTCACGCACTTCATCAATGCATTTACTTCACTTCATTACGTGACGTGGAGGATGCCTTCTAAAAAGGCAGCCAACTTGAGAGGGATTATTTTAAACTATGCGCCTCTCCATTGGATGAGCAGTGGCAAAGGGATGCCATCGAGAATGATTATTATTATGTTTATTCATTGTTGTTGTTGTTCTGCTGGATCTTCGTCACTGTGTGGGCTTTTCTCTAGTTGCAAAGAGTTGGGGCTACTCTCTGGTTGTAGCTTGTGGACGTCTCCTTGTGGTGGCTTCTTCTGATGTCAAACTCGGGTTCTAGGCACGTGAGGTTCAGTGGTTGCAGCACTCTGTAGTTACCTGTGGTCTTAGTTGCCAGGAAGCATGTGGCATCTTCCCAGATCGGGGATCAAATGTGTGCTCCCAACCCTGTGATGGCAGATGGATTCTTAACCACTAGACCACCACCAAAGTCCCTCGAGGAGGATCATTAAAGGACTTAGAAAATATGAAAATATTGGATGGGAACAACGTCAGGACGTGCCATGATTGGGCTGGTGATGATGTTCATCTCTCTTCTCCATGAACTCCTTCATCTATTCTCTTGAACCGATGTGGTTTCTAGAAGTCGTCTTCTTTCGAGATGACCTCAGAACACTTCTTCGTGGGAGGTCAGTCACCACCCCAGGGTCATGATTTTCATGTTGCAAAAACCTGGATCATGATTTTCATGTTGCAGAAATATAGGGGTGCTTACAAGTGGCTTACAAGTCCTGTTGGGGCCACTGCATTCTTACGGGACATGGCCAAGACATCAGAGGCTCTTCTCCCTGAGCTGAGAGCATCACGGTCCTTGTGAATCTGCCAAACACTCAGAGAAGGGACCCAGGACACAAGGACATCATCCTTATATGACTGGGTCTCAGAGGTAGATCCAGTGGCGAGGTTCTCCATGGGCAAAGACAGAATGCATCCACCAACGTGGTTTTGGTTGAGGGTTGTATAAGATAACCTTTACCTCCACTATGTTTAAAAGACAGTTAAAAGCACGGTATCTTACACGACTGACCCCATGGGTTGTGTTATTGCAGCCTTGAGAGCTTGCTACTCATCTGTATATAATATCATAATAGTAGGTCATTAGCTGTCTAATCGTTCATGAGTAAATTCCCTCAATTGGGTTCCAGTAAGGAGCAGACCGATGCTATTCACTGTATCATCAATGGGAGGCAGGTTTATCCTTTCTGCAGGTTACATTTCCATCCACTCTGTGTTCTTTTCTTCCTCCTCTTTGAAATATTTGGCAAGAGCAATCCTGGCCACTTCCAGATGGTAATTNAAGGAGCAGACCGATGCTATTCACTGTATCATCAATGGGAGGCAGGTTTATCCTTTCTGCAGGTTACATTTCCATCCACTCTGTGTTCTTTTCTTCCTCCTCTTTGAAATATTTGGCAAGAGCAATCCTGGCCACTTCCAGATGGTAATTATCCAGGTCGATCGATAGCGGCGGCTCCTGTGGTGTAGAGCTTGTTCGTTCTGCTTTCTTGGGCCAACCCCAGAAAGGAGAACCATTCAGTATGAAAAGAGAGTCAGGCTGGCCCATTTTCTCATCAAGATGAGACAAGAAATAAAGGGGAAAAAAAGCAAAATCTGACATGGCCAGCGGAGTTAAAAATCTGACGCAGCTGCTTTCTGGGAGTTTGGCCAAAGCCAAACCTGACTTAGAAGGCGTTTCTGGTTTCCAGGATCTGGTGGTGGGTCTTGCCTACCAGGGTTTGCTTCACTTGGCTCACAGCTCTTCTCTTGAGCTCCTACTACTATTCTCTAGCATTGACGTGGTTTCTACAAGGGGTCTTCTTTCGAGCTGACCGCAGAACCGTTCTTTGCAGGAGGTAGGTCGCCACCTCAGTTCAGAAGATCTTCTCTCCACAAGCCCTCTGTCTCCTTCAATCCTCCATAGTCTTTTCTCTGCCTGATGAGACCAGACTGAGGCTAACGGTGTAGGTAAGGATGCAAAGCCAGCCTCTAGTCTGCAGGCAGGCATTGCATCTTTGGACCATCTCATTGATTAAGAACCTTGGGGGTAACTCAGATTATTAATCCTCGTAACTCAGGTGGTAAAGAATTCACCGGCAATGCAGGAGACCCAGGGTTCGATCCCTGGGTTGGGAAGATCCCCTGGAGAAGAGAATGGCAACCCACTCCGGCATTCTTGTCTGGAGAATCCCATGGACAGAGCCGCCTGGCATGAAGTTGCAAATCATCAGACATCACTGAGCAACTAAGGACCTAGATTAAGAACCATGACTCGTAATCAAGACAGCTTCCCGGTATTTGAAAAACTTTCTGATGAGCTCAGCCGTGATAGGGACAAGTGGGATTCTGTGATATTGTTTCAGGAAATCTGTCAGCTTTGGGGAGAACTGCATAACTCAGAGAAGCACTGTTTTTCAAATGACCAACGGATGATGTTACAAAATCTTTCACGGGCAGAAGACCCATTCAAAGTGTAAGATAGATGATTGGATTTTAATGTAACAGAGCATGGAGTGTTCATTGATATGGTTACAAATTTTGTGTCACAGCTAACCTTTGAGAATTTTCCACCCGATTTTGGATTTTCTGTAATATTCAGGAAGAAAATATCCATAGTTGTGTGATAAGCATACTAGAATACTCCTTTCCCAAGTGTGGACTTCCCAGGTAGCTCAGATGGTAAAGAATCCACCTGCCAATGCACGATACGCAGCTTCGATCCCTGGATTGGGAAGATCACCTGGAGAAGAAAATGGCACCCCACTCCAGTATTCTTCTGGCACATTCCATGGACAGAAGAGCCTAGTGGGTCACAAAGAGTCAGAACGTGGCTGAAGTGACTTAGCATACATGCACACAAGCTGCTGCTCAGGGTCAGGTTTGAGAATTCAGGAGGCAAGAGCACAGGTTCTACAGACGTGGTCCCTGGAGAATAAACTGCAGCTTGGATTCTTGTCTGTGATGTCGGGCAAGTTGCTCTTTCTGTGCCTTGAAAATGTGTATTTGTTTCTTCATGCTTCCTAAGGTCCAGCACACAAGATCAATAGATGCTAGGTGTGAGTGCAATTGGTGGGAATTTCCTCAGTAGCTCAGATGGTAAAGAATCTGCCTGCAGTGTGGTAGACCTGGGTTCAATCCCGGGGTTAAGAAAATTCTGTTGGAGAAGGGAATGGCTCCAGTATTCTGGCCTGGAGAATCCCATGGACAGAGGAGCCTGGTGGGCTGCCATCTATGGGGTCACAAAGAGATGGACACGACTGAACAGCTTTCACTTTTCTACTTTGAGCTGACCAAGAGTGAGCACTTGGAAAGTGTGCTTCTTGCTAAGAGCTCTGTGTTTCCATCTCTGGGACACAGAAGAAGCAGGAGAAGGCTTGCATGAGGATCCCTCCCAAACAAACCTCTCTCTGTCCAGAGGCGGTCCATCTGCTATCAGATAATCTGACGCCTCGAGATTTTTTTGCATGTCTATCTACCTTGTCCCGTTCGTTAAATACAATCAGATTTTCAGCGAAGGTCACGTAAAGCAGTGAGAAGCCTGTCTTCTCACTGGACATCCAATTAATAGCATCTTCATCTGCAAATTCAGTTAGAACTCATTGGCGTTATCCGGCCACCTGGAAATATTGCTCTGTCTTGTCAGGATTTCTCATCAACAGCTGGCTTCGTGCACAGGTTTCCTGCTATGAGAAGAAATGGCTATATTCTCCATGGCTCCCTCTGAGTCCTGCCTTCCCAGGAAGAGATCTCATTTCCTAGCCGGTTTNAAATATTGCTCTGTCTTGTCAGGATTTCTCATCAACAGCTGGCTTCGTGCACAGGTTTCCTGCTATGAGAAGAAATGGCTATATTCTCCATGGCTCCCTCTGAGTCCTGCCTTCCCAGGAAGAGATCTCATTTCCTAGCCGGTTTCTGCTGCTACTGCTAAGTCGCTTCAGTCGTGTCCGACTCTGTGCGACCCCATAGACAGCAGCCCACCAGGCTCCCCTGTCCCTGGGATTCTCCAGGCCAGAATACAGGAGTGGGTTGCCATTCCCTTCTCCAAGCAGGTTTCTAGACCTCACCTCTTTCCCTCTTGTTCATAGAGAACTCCACTAGCCCCCTGAAACTCGCATTATATCTGTCAGCTTCTGGCACCGTGGTTTTACAGGGAAGAGTGGTTATGATTCCCAAGTTAGATCTGCTGCTTTCACTTTAGTCTTTGCTTCCCGTGGCTTTGTTCACTGGAAGATTGTTGCCTGAACATGATGGTCTGCCCCAGAGAAACCTTGCCCTTCTGCCTGAATGTTACACCAGAGTGCCTTTGTTCTGAACCCGATCCACCCATGGGTGAGCTCCAAGAAGGAGTCCGTTAGCACATCCCCTCCCTGAGGCTGGCCATTCCAGGAAAAATTGCCAGGTTAATGGCCTTTTTACTTTACTGCCTTGCCTCCCCCACCGGTTCTCTGTTCTAAAAAGGGAAAACTGGCATCGAGACCCTGAGAAGTCGGTTATTTTGAGATGTTAGCCTGCCGTCCTCTAAGTCAGCTGGCTTTCCAAATAAAGTCGTATATGCCTTGCCTCGACACCTCGTTCTGTGATTTTGTTGGCCTGTCATGCTGTGAGCCGAGCATGCTTCGACTCGGGTGGTGCAAGTCTGCCTCTGCTTTTAGAAACTAGGACAGAAATCTCAGCTTGTGAGAAGCTTCCGCACGCTCCGCTCACTTTTCTGTCCTCGGAGATGGAAGAACCCAGCGCGGTTGCACTAAATCGTGAGGAGGGCAGACAGGATGGATGCTGTCCCTACAGAGAACAGCGGCTCCCCAGATATGGTGCTCTGGCAGAAGAAGCAATTAAATATACGCCCACTTCCATTTTCTTCTGACTTGCCTTTGGACCCTGGATGCCAGTCAGTCTCACCGGCGACTGTCTCACGGGGAGGAGGTGGTCCATGGATGTGGTTCTTGGTGCCAGCTCATTTAGATTTACTGTTTCGGGGGTAGGCCAGCTAGACGCCCACCCAAATAAAGGCACTCTTCTTGCAATTCCGGATGGTAAAAGTCTGCACACAGGCACACCTGCAGGCTTGTGAGCTGTCCACGTTGTGTACTCAGCAAAGGCAAGCGGGCAAGGCAACAACAGAGTCTGATATTCAGTCTTAGAAAGGCTTTGTAAGCTGTGTGCCTGGGAGCGACTGTCTCCTCTGTCCAGAGGTGTACATAATTCTAACAAACCTGGTTACACATGCCTTGTTGACTTCTGTACTCTTGTCTTTGAGAAGACTCAAATTTGAGAACTCAGATATTTAAACTATTATTCTTTCTTACATATTTTATCATCTTTGTTTTTTTTTTTTTTTTTTTAATATTGCTCCCTAGGAAAATCATTTTCTATTTAATTTTTAAAGTTTCAACTTAGTATATACTTGAGTTGAAAAATTATACTTTAAAAAATAAAGTGTTATTTCTTTTTGAAACATTTCAACAGCATTCCTGGTATGTTTTTATGGTACTAGAGGTTTTGTTATTATTATTTTTTTTTAATGCATGCATCATTTTCCTTATTCTCATAATATTCAATATTATTATTATTTTTTTTTTGCTAATTACCCATGTCTCCATTTCCTCCAAAACTTAACTGTTCAGTTGTTTTTTAAGGTGTTTACTTAAAAAAAAAAATGCTTCTGCCTGTTTATTGGCCCCTTGTATTTCTTGATCCATAAAGGGCTTTCCCTTTTAAGAGCATATTTAAGAATTAGAACAAAATTAAGGGAAAGGGACAGAAATCCCTGGGAAAACCCCAGCCCCTCACATGCGCAGCCTCCCTTACAATCCACATCACGTAGCCGACCAGCACGTTTCTGACCGAGGAGGCCCTGTACCGACACGTGGCCAGCACTGACCACCTGTGGTTCATATGAGGGCTGATTCTTGCTGTTGCACATTCTGTGGGTTTCGACAGTGTATCCGTCATTGTGGTATCTGGCGATGTGGTTTCCCCACCCTCGTGCATGCTGACAATCCTCTATTGATGCCTCTCTCTACACTAATCCCCCTGGCAACCGCTGATCCTTTGACTATCTCCGTATTTTTGAGAGAGTCAATTCTTAGGTAGGTTGATAGGAAGTCTGACGTCCCCAAGAAGGAGAAAGGGGTCCAAGGCTTTCACAGAGGAGAAAAGGACAAACCGGTTATATAACAATAAGGTATCTTGTTTCAGGACATGTTTCTCCTGTGCTGACTAGTCTCGTTATTTTAAGACATATGTTGTTGGGAATGTGTCTGCTAAGACCTAACTATTGGTAGTTCTAATCTTTTTTTTTTTTTTTTAACTTTACAATACTGTATTGGTTTTGCCATACATTGACATGAATCCACCACAGGTATACATGAGTTCCCAACCCTGGACCCCACTCCCACCACCCTCCCCATAACATCTTGTTAATTCAAGACGTATGTTGTGGGAGAACGTCTGGTAAAAGTATATAAGGCCTTGATAAGACTAGTTAGGTGGGCACTCTCCAGCCACCTTCTGATGTCTCTGTCAGCGACTTTCCTCTGTCCCTTTTCACAAGTTAATGAAGCTCTGCCATGCAAAAGTGCTTGAGTGATCAAGCCTGGTCCCTGGTCCCGAAGATAAATCATCTTCTTCAGAGAGCAGGAACCCGACATCGTTCACCATAAGCCATCAGCTTTGGTCTCTTCTTAGAATCGTGCAGTATATAGCTTTTTCAGAGTGGCTTCTTGCACTTGGGAATGTGAATTTAGGGTGCCTCCAAGTCTTTCCATGACTTGATTGCTCCTTGCTTTTTCAGTTCAGTTCAGCTCAGTCGTTCAGTCACATCCACCTCTTTGTGACGCCATGGACTGCAGCACGCCAGGCCTCCCTGTCCATCACCAACTCCCGGACCTTGCTCAAACTCTTGTCCATCGAGTCCGTGGTGCCATCCAGCCATCTCATCCTCTGTCGTCCCCTTCTCCTCCTGCTCCCAATCCCTCCCAGCATCAGAGTCTTCCAATGAGTCAACTCTTTACAAGAGGTGGCCAAGTATTGGAGTTTCAGCTTCAACATCAGTCCTTCCAATGAACATTTAGGACCGATTTCCTTTAGGATGGACTGCTTGGATCTCCTTGCAGTTCAAGGGACTCTCAAGAGTCTTCTCCAACACCACAGTTCAGCAGCATCCATTCTTCATGGCTCAGCTTTCTTTGTAGTCCAGCTCTCACATCCTTTCTTTTTTAGCGATGAATAATGTTCCATTTTCTCGATGGACCACAGTTTATTAATCCATTCGCCTTCTTGTTGCTGTTAAGTCGCTAAATTGTGTCTAACTCTTTGCTACCCCATTGACTGCAGTGGCCAAGCTCCTCTGGCCTCTACTATCTCCCAGAATTTGCCCAAATTCATCTCCGTTGAGACAGTGATGCTATCTAACCATCCAGCCCTCTGTCGTCCCCTTCTCCCCCTGTCCTTAATCTTTCCCAACATCAGGGTCTTTTCCAGTGAGTCGGTTCTTGGCACCAGGTGGCCAAAATATTAGACCTTCAGCTTCAGCAACAGTCCTTCCAGTGAATATTCAGGGTGGATTTCCTTTAGGATTGACTGGTTTGATCTCCTTGGAATCCAAGGGACTCTCAAGACTCTTCTCCAGCACTTACTGATGACAATATCTGTTAGTAAATATTTTAATTAATAACAGTAAAATATTGAAGAAGTATAAGTGCTGACTGTTGCATAATTCGGCTGATACAATTTAGCAAGCATATCAGGAACTGTACCAAAGGAGTGTGGTTATATATAAATGAGTCACTTCAGAGGCAATGCTCTAATTGCAATAAAATAAGATTGCTGGAACCTATTTCGTTTCTACTCGCTGTAAATTGCTTGAAAGCCCTTGGTAATTTATTTTCAATATCTTGCTACGAGGCAGCTCTTAATCCTGAAGGCGGCGGGGTTGGGATTTATATTTGGAAGCAGCCAAGGTTCTGTTGAGTACCGTGGGTAACCGTGTCGCATGATGCAATTTTAATTCAAAAAACAAGGTTCAGCCATAAATAAATGTTAGCTTGCTAACTCCTGAGGCACACTGAAAAGAGAAAATCAAAGGGCTCTGAGCCACCTGAATGCCCCCTGTACCCCTTTCCAAATTGACTCTTGTGAGGGACGGCTTTCATTTGGAGCTATGTGTTGCATCCCGCCTATTTTTAGAAAGCTCGCTTTGCACCCTCACCTTTAAAAGCCTGTTTAATGAATATGCTTCCTGACTGTTTCATGTATCTTCAGCCCAATTTCGGCCAGTTGCACGGTCATCAGTAACCCATCATGGTACCTGATCCTTGTAATTAAAACATAGGAAATGTGTTTTCTGTGGAACTAGGTCCTTTTCTAACAAAAGAAGAAAATGTCTTTGAAGGAATTCCCTGGTGGTTCAGTGCTTTGGACTGTGTGTTTTCATTGCCCAAAGGGCATGAGTTCAATCCCTGGCCAGGGAACCAAGATCCCGCAAGCCATGTGGCATGGCCAAAAATAATATATTTTTTAAAGATATCTGTGAATAATTAAAAATTTTATCACATCCTCTCCATAGAAAAAACTCTGAATACTTCATGTAGCTAGATCAATTGGTAAAGATATAATACCTACTGTTGTAGATTTTTAGGATGTTGTTTAGTCGTTAAGTCATGTCGGACTCTTTGCCACCCCATGGAGTGTAGCACGCCAGCCTTCTCTGTCTTCCCCTATCTCTAGGAATTTTCTCACATTCATCTCCATTGAGTTGGTGATGCTCTCTAACCATCTCATCCTCTGCAACCCCCTTCTCCTCCTGCCCTCCATCTTTCCCAGCATCAAAGTCTTTTCCAGTGAGTTAGCTCTCCCCATCAATTGGCCAAAGCATTGGAGCTTCAGCTTCAGCATCAGTCCTTCCAATGACTATTCAGGACTGATTTCCTTTAGGATGAACTGGTTGGATCTCCTTGCAGTCCAGGGAACTCTGAAGGGTCTTCTCCAACACCACAGTTCAAAAACATCGAGTCTTTAGTGCTCAACCTTCTTTACGGTCCAGCTCTCATATCCATACGTGACTGCTGGAAAAACCATAGCTTTGACTAGATGGACCTCTGTTGGCAGAGGGATGTCTCTGCTTTTTAACACACTGTCTACGCTTGTCATAGGTTTCCTTCCAAGGAGCAAGTGTATTGTAATTTCCTGGTTGTTTTAAGATGACTGATAACTTACCACACGTGCAGACATGCAGTCGGAAGAAATAACTTCCCATCAACCTCAGACGATGCTAACGATGTGAGTGTACCCAAGGGATGTATGGAATGACAGATCGGTTTACACTGGTGTTTGACATCTGGGAATGAATAGATTCTGGCTCTCAACCAGCTGCTAGTCCTGTAGGAAAATGGGTCAACTTAGCCATGTCTGAAGGGACTTGGAGTGAGGGCTTTCCCTAAATCTTTCCTGTGTATCTGTAAGAGGAGGACTGAGTTAGCACTGTAAATGTTCCCCGTTACCATGAACGGCTCTCCGGTGATGGGCCCATCTTTCTAATGGTACCGTGGCTCAGAGGTTAAAGCATCTGGCTGCAATGCGGGAGACTTGGGTTTGATCCCTGGGTCGGGAAGATCCCCTGGAGAAGAAAATGGCAACCCACTCCAGTATTCTTGCCCGGAGAATCCCATGGACGGGGGAGCCTGGTGGGCTACAGTCCACGGGGTTGCAAAGAGTCAGACAGGACTGAGCGACTTCACTTTCACTTTCAGTGGCAAGATGAACCATTTAAAGGCACCCATCAGAAGCTACTAATAATGCCAGAACACACATATAGATTAGATATATTGATACTGGTATATTGGGTTGGTCAAAATGTTGGTTCAGTTTGGTTTTTTGCCAGCCTAATAGAATGTAAATCCGTCACTATTTATGTTGCAATTCAACCGACACTAAATGAAAAATAAAACCACTCCGTCTGAAATACAACAAGCACAGTAGTCCACACAGCATCAATTTTCAGGACAATGTCAAAAAGGAAAGCAAATATTCCCGTGACTATATAGCCCTGTCGAGAAAGAGAAACCTGTCACCTTCACAAAAGCATTTCTCTCTTCCTATGTTAAAGCCCCTCAGTCATGACCGACTCTTTGCGACCCTGTGGACTGCAGCCCTCCAGGCTCCTCTGTCCGTGGGATTCTCCAGGCAAGAATGCTGGAGTGGGTTGCCATGCGTTTCTCCAGGGGATCTTCCTGAACCAGGGATCGAACCCCGGGTCTCCTGCATTTATTCTGTTAAGCAGATCACTTCCTTGTTTCCTGTTTTGTTTTCCCCACCAATATAAGCATCCCCACATCACATGAATTAAACTTTTCGTGTTTGGGGACTTGAGATGAATGCAGCGGTCTCTTGTGATGTCTTCAGTCATGGTTGTGATCTCATTTTTAATTTTTTTTTTTTAAGGAATTCATTTATTTGAGGCTGTGCTGAGTTTTCTGTGCCGCACACGAGCTTTTGTCTAGTTGGGTCGCGTGGGGGTTCCTCTCTGCTTGTGGTGTGCAGACTTCTCATCGCGGTGGCTTTTCTTGGTGCCCAGGACGAGGTCTAGACGCACCAGCTTCAGTAGCTTTTAGTACTGGGACCCAGTTTTTGTAGCAGTCAGGCTTAATTGCTCCCTATCAGGGGGAATCTTCCCGGACCACTGATCAAACACATGTCCTCTGCCTTGGCAGAAAGATTCTTAACCACTGGACCGCCCGAGAAGTCCACGATTGTGCTTTGACAGGGCATGTGTGTTGTTTTTATGTATATCTGTTGTATTTATTTTAATTCTTCTGTAGTATCACCTTGACAGGCTTCCCGGGCGGCGCTCATGGTCAAGAACCTTTCTGCCAATGCAGCAGGCTAAAGAGACGTGGGTTCCATCCCTGGGTGGGGAAGATCCCCTGGAGGAGGGCATGACAACTCAGTCCAGTATTCCTGCCTGGAGAATCCCATGGACAGAGGAGCCTGGTGGGCCACAGTCCATGGGGTCGCAAAGGGTTGGACACAACTGAGCGAGTTTGCACACACACAGATCCCACAACGTGACTACATCAGAAGGCATTTTTCCATTGTATTCTTACTGGATGAATGCCTCATCTCCAGTCTTGGCTATTAGAATCGTTTACGTGTTAACAGTTCGTGGAAACGCATTCTCATTTCTGAACGCGTATGCAGCTTCTGAGGCATGTGGTCATGCTGGACCTGTTGGTGGGAATCTTGACGTTTAGCTTTGGTGGGAATGAACTGTTTTCCAACGTGGGAATAAGTGGTTTCACCAGCAGTGTGAAATCCATCCCACATTTGGCACTATCAGAATTTCATTTTCTTTCTCCAGTCTAATGAGTGTACGGGGAAACTCAGTGTATTTTCAGTTATGGCTTCCTGAGGCTGAGACTTTTCCATAGATGACCTGGCCATTTTATTTCCTCTTTGATGAATTGTCCCGTTTATCAATTTTTCTATTGCACCGTTCAATCATTTCCTTACTGATGTATTTTGATGAGTGTGTTTCAACAGTTAACTTCTATTTCAAATATTTCATATCTCCTGTATTGCCTGTCAACATCATTAAGTGCGCTGAAGTTATTCATTAAATGACTGTATAGTCATTTACTTTAGGATTAGTGCTTTTGTAATATTGCTTAAAACATTTTTTTGGCCCAAAGATGTGAACCTATCTTTCTTTAGTGTCCTAAAAAGCCTATTTATGTCCTTTTTTATGTTATAATTCCACATGGGAGTTTTTATTTTTTATGATTCAGATGAGTACAATTGATTTTTTCTATATAGATAATTCATCATCACACAATGCCATTTCTTGAAAAAAAAAAAAAAAAAAAAAAANCAAGTGGTGGTGGGAAAACTGGTCAACCACTTGTAAAAGAATGCAACTAGATCGCTTTCTAACACCACACTCAAAAATAAACTCAAAATGGATTAAAAATCTAAACCTAAGACCAGAATCTATAAAACTCCTAGAGGAGAATATAAGCAAACACTCTCCGACATAAATCACAGAAGGATCATTTATGATCGACCTCCCAGAATACTGGAAGATTCTGTACAACAAAGAGAACTATAAGCAAGGTGAAAAGACAGCCTTCTGAATGGGAGAAAACAATAGCAATTGAAGCAAGTGACAAACAACTAATCTCAAAAATATGCAAGCAATTTATTCAGCTCAACTCCAGAAAAATTAATGACCAAATCAAAAAATGGGCCAAAGAACTAAATNCAAGGTGAAAAGACAGCCTTCTGAATGGGAGAAAACAATAGCAATTGAAGCAAGTGACAAACAACTAATCTCAAAAATATGCAAGCAATTTATTCAGCTCAACTCCAGAAAAATTAATGACCAAATCAAAAAATGGGCCAAAGAACTAAATAAACATTTCTCCAAAGAAGACATACAGATGGCTAACAAACATATGAAAAGATGCTCAACATCACTCATTATCAAATAAATGCAAATCAAGACCACAATGAGGTACCATTTCACACCAGTCAGAATGGCTGCGATTCAAAAATCTACAAGCAATAAATGCTGGATAGGGTGTGGAGAAAAGAGAACCCTCTTACACTGTTAGTGGGGGTGCAAACTAGTACAACCACTCTGGAGAACAGTGTGGAGATTCCTCAAAAAACTGGAAATATAACTTTCTTATGACCCAGCAATCCCACTGCTAGGCATACACACTGAGGAAACCAGAATTGATAGAGACACATGTACCCCAATATTCACTGCAGCACTGTTTATAATAGCCTGGACATGGAAACAACCTAGATGTCCATCAGTAGATGAATGGATAAGAAAGCTGTGATACATATACATAATGGAGTATTACTCAGCTATTAAAGAGTACATTTGAATCAATTCAAATGAGATGGATGTAACTCGAGTTGATTATACAGAGTGAAGTGAGCCAGAAAGAAAAACATCAATACAGTGTACTGACACACACATATATGGAATTTAGAAAGATGGTAATGATGACCCTGTATGCGAGACAGCAAAAGAGACACAGATGTATAGAACGGACTTTTGGACTCTGAGGGAGAGGGCGAAGGTGGGATGACTTGGGAGAATGGCATTGAAACATGTATACTATCATGTAAGAAACAAAATGTCAGTCTATGTTCGACACAGGATACAGGATACAGGATACAGGATGCTTGGGGCTTGTGCACGGGGATGATCCAGAGCCATGATATGGGGTGGGAGGTGGAAGGGAGGTTCAGGATTGGAAGCTTGTATACACCTGTGGCAGATTCATGTCAATGTATGGCAAAACCAATACAGTATTGTAAAGTAAAATAAAATAAAAATTAAATTTAAAAAATTAAAAAAAAATACTTACATTTTGTTAAAAAAAATAAAAAGTGCTCTTAATCCCAGTTCTAAGGAAAAGTTGACAAGTGAGACAGATTCGGCTCTTGTTAAAGTGGATGAGGCTTTAAGTGATCATTTAACTAAGATTAATATTACCAAAAGATTAGATTAATTTATTCTTGCTACAAAGCATATACACAGAGTACATCATGAGAAACTCTGGACTGGAAGAAACACAAGCTGGAATCAAGATTGCCGGGAGAAATATCAATAACCTCAGATGTGCATATGACACAATGCTTTTGGCAGAAAGTTAAGAAGAACAAAGGAGCCTCTTGATGAAAGTGAAAGAGGAAAATGAAAAGGTTTCCTTAAAGCTCAACATTCAGAAAACAAAGATCATGGCATCTGGTTCCATCACTTCATGGGAAATAGATGGGGAAAGAGTGGAAACAGTGTCAGACTTTATTTTTTTGGACTCCAAAATCACTGCAGATGGTGACTGCAGTCATGAAATTAAAAGACACTTAGTCCTTGGAAGAAAAGTTATGACAACCTAGATAGTATATTCAAAAGCAGAGATGTTACTTTGCCGACTAAGGTCCATCTAGTCAAGGCTATGGTTTTTCCTGCGGTCATGTATGGATGTGAGATTTGTACTGTGAAGAAGGGGGAGTGCTGAAGAATTGATGCTTTTGAACTGTGTTGTTGGAGAAGACTCTTGAGAGTCCCTTGGACTACAAGGAGATCCAACCAGTCCATTCTGAATGAGATCAGTCCTGGGATTTATTTGGAAGGAATGATGCTAAAGCTGAAACTCTAGTACTTTGACCATCTCATGCGAAGATTTGATTCATTGGAAGAGACTCTGATGCTGGGAAGGATTGGGGGCAGGAGGAGAAGGGGATGACAGAAAATGAGATGGCTGGATGGCATCACGGACTTGATGAACGTGAGTCTGAGTGAACTCCAGGAGATGGTGATGGACAGGGAGGCCTGGCATGCTGCAATTCATGGGGTTGTTAAGAGTCGGACACGACTGAGCAACTGAACTGAACTGAACTGAACTGAACAGGATGCTTGTGACAAGAAGGCACATTGGTTCCATCTACCAGTGACCCCAGAAAAATAGTTTTATCTTATCCCAGCTTGGTGGCACAATTAATTATAAAAGGAAGAAAAAGAAGTGTGGAACTTTTGGGGGAAAAAAGTAGCAAATATAGTAATTCCATTCAATAAGGATCAACTGCAAGTCTTTTACAAAATAGTGATGATTGGCAAGTTGCCCTGATAGACTTCAAGAGGTCAAATTTTGTTTCATTTGCCCTCAAGCCCCCAAAGTAGCTAGAGTGCAAAAACTTTAGATTGCCAAATTGAGGATTCTTGTGGAACTTTTCAACGGTATGTAGTTCCTTCACTCCCCTTTACCCTGTGGGGAAGGGATGTGCTATCTCAAATGGGAGTGTTACTTTTTAGCCCCAATGATAAAGTGACCTCTCAAATGCTGCAAATGGGCTATGATCCATCAAAAGGATTGGGTAAAGAGCAAACAGGAATAGTTGAGCCAATTTGTCCAGCTCCTCAAAAGCTACCTACTGGATTGGGGTACCCAAATTTGTAATAGAGGCCATTGTTTTTGCTGCTGACCCCATTACATGGAAATCTCAGGATCTAGTGTGGGTGAGACAATGGCTTCTGCCTAAAGAAAAATTACTGGCAGCTAAAACGTCAATTATTGAACAAGTAGAATTGGGACATATTGAGCCCTCCAGTAGCCCCTGGAACCCTCCTATTTTTTTCATTAAGAAAAAAATCTGATAAATAGAGACTTTTACAAGATTTAAGAGCAATCAATGCCACCATGGAGGACATGGGAGCTTTACAACCTGGGCTCCCTTCTCCAGTAGCCGTTCCAGAGGAATATAATGTAATTGATTTACAAGACTGCTTTTTCACCATTCCTTTAATTTCTGAGGATAAAGAGAGATTTGCTTTTAGTCTGCCATCAGAAAATCTTAAACAGCCTTATTTAAGGTTTCAGTGGAAAGTATTACCTCAAGGAATGAAAAATAGCCCTATCTTATGTCAGAAATTTGTCAATGCCACTTTGGAGGATATTAGGGATAAATATGAACAAGTATATATGATTCACTGTATGGATGATATTTTAATAGCTCATCCTGATAGAGCTCATTTGCAAACTGTCCTCCAAGTTCTGACCAAGGCGTTGACAGCTAGAGGTTTAAAAATTACCCTGGAGAAAGTTCAAATCAACCCACCCATGACCTACTTAGGAAGAGTCATAAATTAAGAAACAGTGACCCATGCCCCGCTGCAGTTAAGAAAAAGCCACCTTGTTACTTTAAATGATTATCAAAAACTATTAGGTGATATTAATTGGATTAGGCCTTATTCAAAACTAACCACTGCTAAAATAAAGCCTCTTTTTTAACATTTTATGAGGAGATTTTAACCCCACTTCTAAAAGACAATTAACTGCTGAGGCTCGGGAAGCCCTAGGCAAAGTAGAAGCAGCTTTATCTGATAGCTATGCAAAAAGATAGACAACAATAATTTGACAGTTCCTTTGTCTAACTACTCCGACAACACCTATGGGAGTTCTGCGGCAGAATGGTCCCCTAGAATGGATCCACCTTCCTGCCCAAGCTAAAAAAGTGGTAGCTTCTTATCCAGGCTTAATAGCAATGTTGATATTAAAAGGGAAGAAACGGAGCACTGAATTTTTCGGTAAAGGGCCAGCAGAGATTGTAATTCCATATAATAAGGAACAACTTGATGCTCTTCTAATGTTTGATGAAGTTTGGCAGATTGCTATAGGAAATTATTGTGGTCAAATTTTGTATCATTTACCCTCGCATACTTTTCTGACTTTTATGTCCAAACATCCAGTTATTTTTCCTGTCAGATGCAAACAGTCTCCTATTCCTGAATCTCAGATAGCCTTTACTGACGGGTCAGCAAATGGTAAAGCCTCAATAGTTACAAAATAAATCATCAGAAAGTTTTTGAAACACAAGAAACTTCGGCCCAAAGGGCGGAAATAACAGCAGTCATAGAGGCTTCTGTTACGTTTGCAGATGAGGAATTTAACCTTTAACTCTCAGTATGTGATCAGGCTGTTTCCACACATTGAGACTGCAGTTCTGCTGAAAAATAAAACTACTATATTTCACTTGTTAACTAAATTACAGCAACAAATTTGGAAAAGAAACAAAGTATTTTTTATTGGCCAATTTCTGGCTCATTCTGGTCTGCCTGGTCCTTTAAATTTTTTCAATGACCTAGCAGATTCACTAACCAAGACTGTAGTGGCTTCTGTCTTTGAAGAAGCCCGAGCTTCTCACTCACTTCATCATCAAAATGCTACAGCCTTAAGATATCAACTCCAAATTTCCAGAGAGTCTGCTCAAGAGATTGTTCGTTCCTGCTCACATTGCTCCACTGCTCCTAATAGCCTGGCTATGGGAGTTAACCCTCGAGGTCTCAAACCTAATGCACTCTGGCAGATGGGTGTGACTTATATCTCCTCATTTGGGAAATTGTCTTTCACTCATGTAACTGTAGATACCCTTTCTCATGTTATTATTGCAACTGCTCCTATAGGAGAAGCAGTTAAAGATGTAATACAACACCTCTTTACTTGTTTTTCATATTTGGGCTTGCTAAAAGCTTTGAAAACTGACAATGCTTCTGCTTATACTTCTAAGTCTTTTCAGGAATTTTGTACAAAGTTTCAAATTAAACATAATACTGGCATCCCTTATAATCCACAGGGACAAGCCATTGCAGAAAGAGCACACCAAACATTAAAAATCCAAATACAAAAAACAAAAAGAAGGGAAGTTTAAGTATAGTTCTCCCCATCAAATTTTGCAACATGCTCTTTTCCTAATAAATGTTTTAAATGCTGATTCAGCCGGAACTACTGCAATGCTTCGCCATTGTTGCCTGGAGCAATTAAATGCAAAGCTATTAATTAGTAAAATGGAAGGACTTTCTCTCCAGACAATGGAAAGGTGCTGACCCATTTTTAACCTGCGGTCGAGGATATGCTAGTATTTTTCCGCAGGACACAGATTCTCCAATTTGAGTTCCAGACCGATTGATTCTCCATGTCTCAGCCCCTCGGATACTGGATTCCCCGGCTGCTGTGACCCCGAAGAAGGAAGAGACCTCTTCCGCCTCCACTCCCTCCCCCAGCATGGGAAACACCACTGAGATCGGGATGACTGACATCGGAGATCCCAGAGGAACAAGGAACAGATCCATCCACCAAGCAGATGTCTCAGCTTCACATACAGGACATTACTCCCCCTGATCCCCTGCCCTGCAGAAAGATGCCAGGTCGCCTGATCCAGGCAACTCAGCATGCCTCCTTACCCACTTGGGGACAAGTGAAAACACTCTGCCACCAGGTACGGG
Organism: Neotragus pygmaeus; assembly: GCA_006410875.1. NCBI lineage: Eukaryota > Metazoa > Chordata > Mammalia > Artiodactyla > Bovidae > Neotragus > Neotragus pygmaeus. The sequence goes on along the minus strand of SJYV01036878.1, from coordinate 15,520 downwards.
GAATACCTTCTTTACAGGGATCTCCAGGTTCTCATGAGAAAATGTTTATTGCCATGCTTGCTTTGCTTTCCTGCCAGGTAAGTGCCTCCCCCATTTGAAAAAAATATTGGGCATATCTCCCAGATCTTCCAACTTTTCAAGTTGTTATTTGAAATAACGACCTCATACGGGTTAACACAGACCAACCCTAACTTTGAGGAGGATTTTATACTTCTTACACTAATGATGAATATCTCATTAATTTCAATTAAACCTTCAGAGGATTGACTGATGAACTCCCTGTTTGCTTTAATTTCCCTACCAAGAAAACAGGACATTTTATCACTCTCACTAAGGAAGGCTGTGTCGGAGCCTCTGAAAAGGTAATTCTGACTGAGTCTCCAACTGAAAAACCTAATTTTACAAAAACTTATTCAGTTTGGATACTGCGGGCTCGCTTGCCTGGGATCCTTGACCCTCATGAAACTCTGTTTGTTGGGGCACCCCCAGGTTATCCAAATTGTATAGAAGTTACTCCTTTAATTGCTGTCTGGAACGATATGAATTATCGTTCTGGGTTTCTGATTTGGAAAGCTGTCACTTACGATTCAAGAATTGACTATAGAATTCCAGGAGAAGGAAATTACTCAATTCAAGACTGGAGCAATCCAAATCATCTGTAAGCTCTGAGGCCGAGAAAGCATATGTGTTGGGTATTGAGAACTGGCATACCAATATAATTCCTTGGCAATTAAGACCTACTAGGTGGCATGGTAATCAATTTGTTCCTCCTCTGTTGTCCTATACAACTAAAAATAGAACTTTTCAGCAGCCAGATATAAGGAGAGCTCTTGCTGCTACTGCCCCTATTACTTTGACACGGCCATATAATGACACCTAGTTAAATGGTGCCTAGTTTAAGGAACAATCCCCCTTGGAAAAAATAAGTTTTCTTTTTGACTGACCATTATCAGATAGGGCCATAAAATGTCAGCAGGCCTCATGGCCAGAAGACGATGTAAAACCCCTAAGACCTTTGTAAACTTTTATATGAAGCACCTGATTTCCACAAGGGTCAGGTCTGCTGACCCCGTGTGACTCTGTATTCATCCCTATGTATAACAAAAAGCATATAAGCAAACCTGAAAATAAAGAAAATGAATCAGTTTCTGGAAAGACTGATTCCCTATGTTGTTCTTTATTTCTACTTCTGGTTGAATTCCGATCTGGAGCGTTGATGCTCGCCAAGCCTGCTAATTTTGCCATGGCTTCTAAGACCCACGTGAGAGGGAGCCCATGCAAGGCACCAACCACTATTTAAGTGGGTGCCAGTGGCTTACATAGATGGTACAAACTCTTTGTCTTGGAGTTTTATTAGTATTGCATATAAACCAAGTTATTCAGAATCTTTTTCTGCACTAATTTTCCTATTACACTATTATTTTTTTATCTCTTTATTTTTCTAATTAAAGAGATTTTTCCTAGTATGTCAATTCTGTCTCCCCTTCAAATTGCCCTGGATGCACTGGGGCTGGACCTCGGCAGACATGAATCATGGAATTCCTATGGAGTTTCAAAAGAGGAGTCAGACCTCGAATCGTATGGAGACATGCAAGTCTGCTTTCCTCTCGAGCTGTCAAAGTAGTGTCAGGCATCCTGTCGAGTTGACATAGGGATCTGTAGCTTTCTCTCGAGGTGCCACAGAGCTGTTCCACCTGCCATCGTCTTTGGAGTTGATACTCGGGGTGACAGTCGAGTCAGTGCAGGGGAATCGAGTGTATCTGGAGTGGATTGGGACATCAGGGTGTGTTTGAATTGTGGCACGACCCCAAGTGTTCCTCCCAAGTTTCAAGTTGAGTGTGCCTCCTCTTGAGATATGACGGGAATGCCAGGATTCCTTTCCCAACAAAACAGGGAAATGGGTCCTCATATCAGGAGGAGGGAGAAATGGGTCTCTTCTTGAGTTGTGGTGGGACACTCAGTGTTCCTCTCAAGTGGAAACAGGTTTGTCTGGGAACTTCTTGAGCTGCATTAAGGGTGTCAGGGAAACTCATGAGGCTAAAGAGGGAAGCTGGGATTTCACTCGAGACAGCAGAAAAGGGCTTCATCTCGCATTGAGGGGAGCATCTCCTGTTATTTTGTGAGTTGCCGCAGGAAAATTCAGGTTCCTCTTGAGTTACGATGGGGACCTCAGGGATCTGCTTTTGTGATCTCAGGAAAGTCACATCTCCATGGGAGTTGTGAGGGTCCTCTCGGGATTCCTTTCCAGTCAGTGCCAGGGCCTAGGTCCTCAATTGGAGTTGAGGCCAGAACCTCAGGGTTCCTCTCCAGAGCTGACATGTGCTGGGACCCAGCACATGTCAGGAAGATGTGAGGAACTCCACCCTTGGCAAAGGTCATGAGGAAGGAGGCCTGACATTATGCAAAGGCAGGATCAAGGCTCAGGAGACCCCATGTTCCCAAGCATCTACCCCAAAGCCAGAGTCTGCCTACTTTACTGTTTTATGCTCTCACGTACACCTCTGACTTTACAGAGGGCTGTCCACCCCCCCCACCTCTCTCGGAGAAGGAGTTATTTTGCAACTCCAGTCAATAAATATTCCTGAGCATGACAAGAGTATTTCAACTTACAAACTCCTCTGAAGGTTCTCCAGCCTGCCTGAACAGGTTCGTCCAGCTACATGTGATTGTTTACAGCCTTTCAACTGTGAGAGGCATGAGACACTTTCAACTTTCTAAAAACAGATTCTTTTGAGAAGTTAGAAAATTATTAGTATACTATAGTGGACTGATTAGGAATTATGTTGCTGAAGGGTTTTTCATTTGTTGGGCCAATATTTGCTGCCAAGTCTCCATATTACTTGCCCTTAAACACATTAATGAATATAACTAGCATATAGGAGAAATAAGTATTAACCTTAAAGATTAATCATGTTAAACCCTAAGCTAACTAAATTACCTTGTTAACTGTAACCCACTACACTCTCACCCTACAGGAATGAAATTTTATCTGGTACCTTTGGTGGGTGGCGACTAGTTTAAGAAAAAATCACCCTGGAAAAAATAAGTTTTCTGGTTTACTGACCGTTATCAGAAAGGGCCATAACATGTCAGCAGGCCTCATGGCCAGAAGATGATATAAAACCCCTAAGACCTGTGCATACTTTTATATGAAGCACCTGATTTTGACAAGAGTCAGGTCCTGTGACCCCACATGACTCTGTATTCATCCCTATGTATAACAACAAGTATATAAGCAAACCTGAAAGTAAAGAAAATGGATCAGTTTCTGGAAGGACTGATTCCCCCGTGTCATACTTTCTTTCCCCTTCTAGTTGAATTCCCATGTGGAGCATGGATGCTCACCAAGCCTGCTAATTTTGACCTGGATCTAAGACCCAAGTGAGAGGGAGCTCAAGGCAGTGCACTCTCCGCTATTCAAGTGGGTACCAGAGGGCTATGTAGGTGGTTTCAAACTGCTTGTCTTGGAGTTTTACTGGTATTCCATGCAAACCAAGTTATTCAGCATATTTTTCTCCATGAATTTTCCTACTACAGTATTATTTTCTAATATCTCTTTGTATTTCTAAATAAATAGCTTTTTCCTAGGATACAGATTCCGTCTACCCTTTGAATTACACTGGATCCCCAGGGGCGGGACCCTGGCAGACATGGATCTTGGGGTTCCCATGGAGTTTCAACAGGGGCGTCAGGCCTCATCTTGTGTGGAGACATGCAAGTCCACTTTCCTCTCGAGCTGTCAAAATAGTGTCAGGCTTCCTGTTGAGTTGACATATGGATCTGTGGCTTTCTCTTGAGGTTCCACAGTGCTGTCCCACCTGCCATCATGTTTGGAATTGATACTCAGTGTAACAGTCAAGACAGTGCAGGGGAATCAGGTATATGTGGATTGGACTGGGACATGGGGGTTTGTTGTAATAGTCACACGACCCCAGGAGTTCCTCTCAAGTTTCAAGTTGAGAGCACCTCCTCTTGAGGTGTGACATGAACGCCAGGATTTCTTTCCCAACGAAGCTGGGAAATGGACCCTCATCTTGAGATGAGGAGGGAAAAATGGGGCTCTTCCTGAGTTGTGGCAGAACACTCGGTGTTCCTCTTGAGTGGAGATGAGTATGTTGGGGAACTTCTTGAGGTTCATCAAGGGTGTCAAGGACCCTTGCGAGGCTAAAGAGGGAAGCTGGGATTTTTCTCGAGATGCTGCAGCAGAAAAGGGCCTCATCTCTCATTGAGGGGGGAATATCTTGTTTTTTCTTAAGTTACAGCAGGAAAATAGGGGTGCCTCTAGAGTTGCGATGGGGACCTCAGGAACCAACTTGTATTGCCTCAGGAATGTAAAGTCTCCATGTGAGTTGCAAGGGGCCTCTCGGGATTCCTCTCCAGTCAGTGCCAGGGCCTAGGTCCTCATCTTGAGTTGAGGCTGGAAACTCAGTGTTCCTCTCCAGGGCTGACATGTGCCGGGAGCCAGCTTAAGGAACTCCCCCCTTGGCACAGGTCATGAGGAAGGATGTTCAGCATTATGCAAAGGCAGGATTAAGCCTCAGGAGACCCCCTGTTCCTGAGCATCTAACCCCCAAACCAGAATCTTCCTACTTTACTGTTTTATGCTCTCTCTTACACCTCTGACCATACCGGGGCCTATCCCCCACTACTTCTCTCAAAGAGGGAGTTAACTTGTAGCTCCAATCAATAAAAATTCCTGGGCATGACAACAGTGTTTCAACTTAAAAACTCTTCTGAATGTTCTCTAGCCTGTCTGAACAGTTCATCCGGCCACATGTGATTGTTTAAAGCCTCTGAACCATGGAAGGCAGGAGATGCCTTAAATTTTCTAAAAACAGATTCTTTTGAGAATTTAGAAAATTATTAGTCTAATATAGTGGGCTGATTAGGAATTATATTGCTGAATGGTTTTTCATTTGTTGGGCCAATATTTGCTGCCAAGCCTCCATGTTCCACGCCCTTATACACATTAATGAATATAACTAGCATATAGGAGAGATAAGTATTAACCTTTAAGATTAATCATGTTAAACCCTAAGATAAAAAAAAATTCCCTTCTTAACTGTAACCCACTGCACCTTCACCCTACAAGAATGAACTTTATCAGGTACCTTCGAAGGGTGGTGACTAGTTTAAGAAAAAATCACCCTTGGAAAAAATAAGTATTGTGGTTGACTGACCGTTATTAGAAAAGTTCACAAAATGTCAGTAGGCCTCATGGCCAGAAGATGATATAAAACCCATAAGACCTTTGCATACTTTTATATGAAACACCTGAATTTGACAAATGTCAGGTCTGCTGACTCCGGGTGACTCTGCATTCATCCCAATGCATAACAAAATGTATATAAGCAAACCTGAAAGTAAAGAAAATGGATCAGTTTCTGGAAAGACTGATTCCCCCATGTTGTTCTTTTTTTCCCCTTCTGGCTGAATTCCCATCTGGAGGGTGGATGCTCGCCAAGCCTGCTAATTTGCCCTGGCTACTAAGACCCATGGGAGAGGGAGCCCAAGGCGAGACACCCTCTGCTATTCAAGTGGGCACCGGTATCCTATGTAGGTGGTGCAAAATCCTTGTTTTTGACTTCTACTGATATTCCACATAAACCAGGTTATCCAGCCTCTTTTTCTTCACTACTTTTCCTATTGCATTATTCTTTTCTAATCTCTCTTTATATTTCTAATTAAATAGTTTTTTCCTTGGATGCCGATTCTGTCTCCCCTTCGAATTACCCTTGATCCACCAGGGCTGGACTCCGGCAGACATGGAACTCAGGGTTCCTATGGAGTTTCAACAGGGAATCAGGCCTTGTCTCATGTGGAGACATGCAAGTCCGCTTTCCTCTCGAGCTGTCAGAGTAGTGCCAGGCTTCCTGTCAAGTTGACATAGGGATTTGTGGCTTTCTCTCGAGGTGTCACAGGGCTGTCCAACGTGCCCTCATGTTTGGAGTCAATACTCTGGGTGACAGTCGAGGCAGCGCAGGGGGAATCAGGTGTATCTAGAGTGGATTGGGACACCGGGGTCTTTTGGAATTGTGGCACAACGCCTGGAGTTCCTCTCGCATTTCAAGTTGAGAGCACCTCCTCTTGAGGTGTGACAAGAATGCCGGGATTCTTTTCCCAATGAATCAGGGAAAATAGAAAAGGAGGGACAAATGGGGCACTTCTTGAGTTTTGGTGACACACTTGGTGTTCCTCTTGAGTGGAGATGTGTATGTTGGGGAAATTCTTGAGTTGCATCAAGGGTGTCAAGGGCCCTTGCAAGGCTCACGAGGGAAGTTGGGATTTCTCTCGAGACGCCACAGTGGAAAAGGGCCTCATCTTGCATTGAGGGGAGAATCTCCTGGGTTTTCTCGAGTTGCATCAGAAAACTTGGAGTTCCTCTTGAGTTACAACGGGGACCTTAGGGACCCACTTGTGTACATCATGAAAGTCAAGTTTCCATGTGAGTTGCGAGGGGCCTCTCGAGTTCCTCTCCAGTCGGTTTCTGGGCCTAGGTCCACATCTGGATCTGAGGCTGGAACCTCTGGATTCCTCTCCAGGGCTGACAGGGATCTCGGGGTTCCTATGAAGTTTCACCAGGGGAGTCAGGCCTCGTCTTTTGTGCAGACATGCAAGTCTGCTTTCCTCTCGAGCTGTCAAACTAGTTTCAGGCTTCTTGTCGAGTTGACATAGGGATCTGTGGCTTGCTCTCAAGGTACCACAGGATTGTCCCACCTGCCATCATGTTTCGAGTTGATACTCGGTGTGACAGTCGTGTCAGTGCAGGGGAATCAGGTGTGTCTTTAGTGAATTGGGACATCGGGATCTTTGGAATTGTGCCACGACCCCTGGAGTTCCTCTCCAGTTTCAAGATGAGGGCACTTCCTCTTGAGGTGCCATGGGAAAGCCGGAATTCCTTTCCCAACAAAGCAGGCAAATGGACCCTCAACCCGTGATGAGGGAGAAACGGGGCTCTTCCTGAGTTGTGTTGGGACACACTGTGTTCCTCTCGATTGGAGACGGGTATGCCAGGTAACTTCTTGAGTTGCATCAAGTGTGTCAAGGACCCTTGCAAGGCTCACGAGGGAAGGTGGGATTTCTTTCGAGACACCACATCAGGAAATGGCCTTATCTTGCTTTGAGGGGAGAATCTCCAGGTTTTCTCGAGTTGCAGCTGCAAATTTTGGGTTCCTCTCGAGTTACCACGGGGACCTCAGGAACCCACTCATTTTGCCTCAGAAAAGTTAATTCTCCATGCGAGTTGCGAGGAGAATTTCGGGATTTCTCTCCAGTTGGTGCCAGGGCCTAGGTCCTGATCTGGAGTTGATGCCGGAAACTCAGGGTTCTTCTCCAGGGCTGACATGTGCCAGAAGACAGCGTTAGGAACTCCACTCATTGCAAAGGTCATGAGGAAGGAGGCTCGGCATTATGCAAAGTTGAGATCGAGCCTCAGAAGACCCCCTGTTCCAGAGCATCGGCCCCCAAAACAAGAATCTGCCTTCTTTACTGTTTTATACTTTCTCCTACACCTCTGACTTTACAGGATGCTGTCCCTCACCACCTCTCCCGGAGAAGGTGTTTACTTGCAGCTCCAGTCAATAAAAATTCCGGGGTGTGACAAGAGTGTTTCAACTTACAAACTCCTCTGAAGGTTCCCTAGCTTGCTTGAACAGGTCCGTCCAGCCACATGTGATTGTTTACAGCCTATCAACCATGAGAGGCACGAGATGCCTTAAAATTTCCAAAAACAGATTCTTTCAAGAAGTTAGAAAATTATTAGTATAGTATAGTTGGCTGATTAGGAATTATCCTGCTGAAGGGTTTTTCATTTGTTGGGCCAATATTTGCTACCAAGTATCCATATTCCTTGCTTTATACACATTAACGAATATTACTAGCATATACTAGAGATAAGTATTAACCTTTTAGAATAATCATTTACTTAAACCTCAGTTCAATTGGTCAGTCATGTGCGACTATTCACGACCCCATGTATAGCAGAAATCCAGGCCTCCTTGTCCATCACCATCTGCCAGAGTTCACTCAGACTCATGTTCATCAAGGCCATGATGCCATCCAGCCACTCTTTTTTGTCCCCTTCTCCTCCTGCCCACAATACTTCCCAGCATCAGA
>SJYV01036876.1:0-13640 GCA_006410875.1 Neotragus pygmaeus | reverse complement strand
GGACTGAGCTCCCTCCCCACCTCTTTTGTCTCTTTTTTCATCTTTTATATTTTTTCCTACCTGTTTTTGAAGTTAATGATCTGTTTTTCTGGGTACCTGATGTCCTCTGCCAGCATTCAGAAGTTGTTTTGTGGAGTTTGCTCAGCGTTGAAATGTTCTTTGGATGAATTTGTGAGGGAGAAAGTGGCCTCCCCGTCCTATTCCTCCACCATCTTCCTTTTGTTCCCCTACATGACCATTTTAAACTTCCTTCTACACCCGCCACTTTTGCCTTGTCTCCCCATGGTGGCCCCAGTGCTCCTGTTAAACTCTGCAGGAGAGCTGGTAGGCACCATTTTGCTTATAGATCTACAATCTCACTCAGAAATGCTTATCAACAGAAAATGTCCAAAAGAGCCCTCAGCTGTCCCTTCAGGGTGCCTCTCACTCCCTCCACTCTCTGAGTCCAGAAGGCACCATACTCTGTACATGGATCAAAAATATTTAAAAAAAAATCAAGAAAGTTCTAATAGCAAAACTTGAACCTGTCTCATGCTGACAACTATATATACACACAGAGAGAGCATTTACACTGTATTTGAAACTATTTACACAGCATCAGTAGTATATTAGGTATCACAGGGAATGTGAAGATGATTTAAATATGTGGGAGCATCCCCTTAAGTTACATGCAAAGACGGCACCATTTTATATAACGGACTTGAGCACCCATGGATTTTGGTATCTGTGGGTGCAGGGTTCCCAGACCCAATCTCCCAAGGGTACTGAGGAGAGAGGATGGGGCCTTATCAGGACTTCTGCTGCTCCCCCTGCCTTTGACACTGTCTCAAGTGCTGCCACCCAACTCTTGACCTGCCTCAGTTCACAGTTTCTCTGCCAAGCTTCACTGACCATGATGCCAGATATCATAGCCTCTCNAGGAGAGAGGATGGGGCCTTATCAGGACTTCTGCTGCTCCCCCTGCCTTTGACACTGTCTCAAGTGCTGCCACCCAACTCTTGACCTGCCTCAGTTCACAGTTTCTCTGCCAAGCTTCACTGACCATGATGCCAGATATCATAGCCTCTCCCAACTCAGAGGCCATATTCAAATCCAAAGCTATTGGGTTGCTGTATTTTCGTTTCTAGAACAACATGTGTATGTCAGTGTTACATGTCTGCTGCATAAATAAACAGTAACTGTTATTAATGCAATCATTTATCTCTAACTCAGCCTTAACCCACTCATTTCTGGCTCCCCAGGTACTGACACTTGATGTTAGACAAAAGGCTGAGAAGCAATTTCTCCAAGTATTTAATGAATTCCAAATCTTAATGAATTAAAACTATCATGCAAGGGAGAAAGTCAGCCATTATGTAGCTGGATGCTGACAGGGGCAGTAGCTTAAGAATTGATGCCTTTGAACTGTTGTGTTGGAGAAGACTCTTGAGAGTCACTTAGACTGCAAGGAGATCCGACTAGTCCATACTGAAAGAGATCAGCCCTGGGATTTATTTGAAGGGAATGATGCTAAAACTGAAACTCCAGTACTTTGGCCACCTCATGTGAAGAGTTGACTTATCGGAAAATACTCTGATGATGGGAGGGATTGGGGGCAGGAGGAGAAGGGAACAACAGAGGATGAGATGGCTGGATGGCATCACTGACTNACTGAAACTCCAGTACTTTGGCCACCTCATGTGAAGAGTTGACTTATCGGAAAATACTCTGATGATGGGAGGGATTGGGGGCAGGAGGAGAAGGGAACAACAGAGGATGAGATGGCTGGATGGCATCACTGACTCGATGGATGTGAGTCTGAGTGAACTCTGAAGTTGCTGATGAACAGGGAGATCTGACATGCTGTGATTCATGGAGTTCCAAAGAGTCAGACACAACTGAATGACTGAACTGAACTGAAAGAACTGTACACAATTTATCTCCATATAATACATTTGTTGATAGTTTCCAAGGCAATAACACATTTCCTTGACATTAAGGGACATTCTAAAGTTTACATTTGACCATTTCTCATATCGATCACATTTCATCAATAGCATATCATAGTTTGTTTGGTGTGTGTAAATGATGACCCTAATGGTAAAGGTCCCCCCTGCCAATTCAGAAGACATAAAAGATGCAGGTCCATCTCTGGGTCAGGAAGACTTCCTGGAGGAGGGCATGGCAACCCACTGAATTATTCCTGCCTGAAGAATCTTATGTACAGAGGAGCCTGTTGGGCTACAGTCCATAGGGTCGCAAAGAGTCAAACATGACTGAAGCAACTGAACACACATACATACATATGTATATAAATATATCTTTTATAGTGGTATGAAAAATAATGCTGTGGGAATTCCCTGGTGATCCAGGATTTAGGACTCCTCACTTCAAGGCCAGGGACATGGCTTCAATCACTTGTCAGGGACCTATGATCCCACTTTTCACTGGATGTGGCCACAAATAAAAGGAATAATGTTTCTTACAGCTGATGTCATCTTAGATTTAATGAAAAGTTCTATTTTTCATAAGCAGAACTCAGCCTACTAAATTCATGTCACAAGTCACTAATGGGATGCTAGCTGCACTATATAGGCAAATGGTTTAAATTGGTTTTCTTCCTTTTTTTTTAATCCAAACCAAGATGTGTATAAGAGACAGGGGGCTCTACGGNATTCATGTCACAAGTCACTAATGGGATGCTAGCTGCACTATATAGGCAAATGGTTTAAATTGGTTTTCTTCCTTTTTTTTTAATCCAAACCAGCAAGCTAAGAATGATTTTCATGGTTTCATTTTTTTTAACTGAAGCCAGCTTAATGACTCTGTGAGAAAGGTTGGGGTGGTGGGTAAAAAAATAACCCAGGTCGAAAAGTCCCCACTGCTAGCACCCTGTTAAAAAGTAACCACACTATAACCACATTGTTTGCTCAAGGCTCACAAGATAATTGTTCAAGGCTCACAAGATAAGGAAGTAGGAACAGAAAAACAGGATCTTGCAAAACCGCAAAAATGTCTCAACCAGCAGCTCCCTGCATAGTTCATACTGTTCAATAACGCTTTGCCAAATACCCTAAACCTGTTCCACCCCAGCCAAAAAGTATAAAATGGTTACGTTGCGGGGAGTCGGGCCCTTCACCTGTCCGTCTGTCTACCCGTTTCATGGAGACCCGGATCTGGATCCGCGAATAAAGCAATTGCTATTTGGATGGTCTTGCTGGTGGTTCCTTTATGGCGGGTACTCCCTAACATTTGGGGGCTCGTCAAGGATCCCACCACCGTAGAGCCCCAGTGTGCCATCTGTCTGGAAACCTGTGTGACGCCGGTAAGTCAGGCTAATTTCTGGATATCTGGTGCACATGTGTCTGCAGACTCTGCATTGTGCGTGGATGGCAGGATGCTGCCTTAAGTCCCGCACAGTAGCCAATCAGAGTGACGACTCTGAGAGGCCGGTCAGATTTCTTCTGGTTTGTGTCTGTGTCTTCTGTCTTTCATTTGTGTTTGTCTGAAATCTACCTCTCCCTCCCTGCCAGGATGGGACAAGGTAGTTCGAGCAGCCCTTTGAGCCCGCTCGAGTGCTTGATTGACAACTTTGCTGATTTCAGGCGAAGGGCAGAATGCTATGGCGCCTCTGTCAATGTTTTTGCTTTAAGAAAATTTTGTGAATTGGATTGGCCCGCTTTTGATGTGGGGTGGCCAAGTGAGGGGACATGGGACCTGCCTACAGCTAAGCACGTGCAGCAGGTCTGTTACAGAAACCCTGGTCACCCCAACCAAATTCCTTACATTGATCGTCCACCCTACTTGAAGAGGTGTGGCTGCCAAGAAGCCATGGGAGCAAAGGATAGAGGGGGACGTTCATCACGCCTTATGGTAATGCATCAGTCGGGACCTCGAAGGTCCACAACCTGCCCCTGTGCTGCCCTTGGTGCCCGAATCCCCTCCCCATTTATGGCCCCCTCCATATCCTGGAAGGGGAGTGGATAAGGAGGAATCAGAAGAGGAACAGCCCCAATCTCCCGATTCAATGGTGGCCGCACCTCCGATGGTGAGCCCCCCACTCACCCGTGCCGGGACCCCTTTTGGAACGGCAGAATCAACCAGGATATACCCTTTGCGGGAACTGGGAGAATTGGGCCCCACAGGTAGGCCCCTGTGAACCTATGTTCCCTTCACAACTTCAGATTTATATAATTGAAGGAGCCAAAAAAACCCTTTTTCAGATGACCCCCAGGCAGTTATAACAGTCCTGGAGTCTGTTTTTTGTACACATCAGCCCACTTGGGATGATTGCCAGTAGCTTCTTAGTACCCTATTTTGCACTGAGGAAAGAGAGAGAATCAAAACTGAAAGTAAGAAACAGGTCTGAGATAACCAGGGAGAACTAACTACGGACTCCAGGCTCATTGAGGAGATTTTCCCGTCAACCCGCCCAACTTGGGATCACAATAGTGGGGGGGATTGGGCTCCCTTAAGCGGTACCACCAGACTCTATTATCCAGACTCCGTGCAGCTCCCCAGAAGCCCACTAATATGGCAAAAATAACAGAAATAAGACAGGGGCCCAAGGAGATCCCCATAGCCTATCTGGAAAGACTTAACCAGGCTTATAAGACCTGGAGCCCCATCGATCCGGGGGCTCCAGAGAACCGGGAGGCCATGGGGCTATCCTTTGTGGCCCAGGTGGCCCCAGACATTAGGAGGAAGCTACAGAAGCTAGAGGGATTTGAAGGAAATTCTCTCTCTGAGTTGTTGGCCATAGCCCAGAAGGTGTTTGAGAACTGGGAAGACCCTGCACGAGCCACCCAGGAGCTCACAAAAAAGATGGCCAAAGTCTTACTTGCCAAGGAGGCCACCACAGGTTCTCAAAAGAAAAATGCAGCAAAAGGGGGACAACGAGGGAGTCTGGGGCGAAACCAATGTGCATACTGTAAAAAGGAAGGGCACTGGAAGCGTGAATGCCCAAAGCGACCGAGAAGAGGCCCCTGGTCAGCTCCAGTGTTGGTAGAAGAGACCAAATAGGGGGGTTGGGGTTCCCTGCGCCCCCGGGAACCCAGGATAACACTTTTGGTCGGGGGCCAGATGATTTATTTCCCAGTAGACATGGTCGCCACCCATTCAGTGGTGCAGCAACCCGTGGGGCCCCTTTCCCAAGACACCGTCCAGATAGTAGGGGCCACCGGCAAGCCAAAGTGCTATCCTAAGTCAGCAGGTCGCATATCAGATCTGGGGCACGGGACAGTTACTCTTTCCTTCCTGGTTATTCCTGAATGCCCCGAGCCCCTCTTCGGAAGGGACTTGTTACAAAAGATGGGAGCCACAATTTCTTTTGCCCCAGGTCGAGACGCAGAAGTTATGAGTGGAGGAAAAATCCTTGTCTCCTTACCTATACAAGAAGAGTACAGACTGTATGAGACTCCGGAGCGGGACCCAAGTGGATACCTCCTGGGCTGTTGGAAGAAAGAAATCCTAGGGGTGTGGGCTGAAGGAAACCCCCCGGGGCTCACAGGCCACCATACTCCCATCATTGTCCAGCTGACAGCCATGGCCTCCCTTGTTCGCATAAAACAGTATCCCATCAGCTTGGAGGCAAAGAAGGGGATCAAAGTACATATAGATAGACTGATGGGAGTCAGAATCCTGGTGCCCTGCCAGTCCGCTTGGAACACCCCGCTCCTCCCAGTGAAGAAGCCAGGGTCCCAAGATTAGCGACCGGTTCAGGACTTAAGAGAAGTCAACAAGCGGGTGGAGACTATTCACCCCACCGTTCCTAACCCCTATACTCTCCTCAGCCTTTTTCCCCCAGATAAAGAATAGTATAGTGTTCTGGACTTAAAGGATGCCTTCTTTAGCTTGCCCCTGGCAGCTGGCAGCCAGCCGCTCTTTGCTTTTGAATGGGCTTACCCCGATAAAAGGGATATTGGGGCAACTCACATGGACACGGCTACCCCAGGGATTTAAAAACCCCCCAACACTCTTTGACGAGGCATTAAGCCAAGACTTGCGAGAGTACAAGGCAGAACACCCTGAAGTTACCCTCCTCCAGTATGTTGATGACCTCCTTGTGGCAGCCTCCAGCTATTCACAGTGTGAGCAAGCTACTGTGGGCCTGCTCCACACGTTATCCTGGCTCGGGTATCGTGTCTCTTCCCAGAAGGCCCAGCTCTGTAAGTGAGAAGTGACTTACCTAGGTTAGTAGATCAGCCGAGGACGAAGGACCCTATCCCGCAGCAGGATCCAGGAGGCTATCTTCCAGATACCTCGACCAGAGATGAGGAGGCAAGTACGGGAATTACTGGGGGCTGTTGGGTATTGCAGGCCCTGGNTAGGTTAGTAGATCAGCCGAGGACGAAGGACCCTATCCCGAGGCAGGATCCAGGAGGCTATCTTCCAGATACCTCGACCAGAGATGAGGAGGCAAGTACGGGAATTACTGGGGGCTGTTGGGTATTGCAGGCCCTGGATTCCAGGATTTGCGGAGATAGTGAAGCCCCTCTACACAGCAACCGGTGGTACGGACCAGCTGGAATGGACAGAGGCGACGAAGAAGGCCTTCCAGGATCTGAAGACCACACTGATGAGTGTCCCGGCCCTAAGCTTACTCAACCTGGACAAACCTTTCTGGCTGTTTGTAGCCGAGACAAACGGGGTAGCTAAGGGAGTGCTGACACAAGACTTAGGCCCTTGGAAGAAACCCGTTGCCTATCTGTCCAAGAAGCTAGGCTCTGTGGCATCAGGTTGGCCAGGCTGTCTCTGCACCATTGCTGCAGCAGCTCTGCTGGTGAAGGAAGCCACTAAATTGAATTTTGGACAGACTCTGGAAGTGGCCTCCCACCATAATCTCAAGGGCGTTCTTAGAACACCCCCAGAAAAAATGGCTATCTAATGCTAGGATCACTCACTACCAGGTGCAACTCCTTGATACCCCCCGAGTCACCTTTTCCTGAATTACGGCCTTAAACCCAGAAATTTTGTTACCGAATTGACTCCTGATCCCCAAATGCCTCCCCACAACTGCTTCGAGTCCCTGGACACACTGACTAGTGGGCGGCAAGACTTGACCAATGTGCCGCTGCTGCATGCGGAAGCCACCCTCTTCACTGATGGGAGCAGCTTTGTCCAGAATGGAACCAGGTATGCTGGGGCTGCAGTAGTGACTAAGAACTCTGTTATCTGGTCCTCCCCGCTACCACAAGGGACTTCCACACAGAGGGCGGAATTGATTGCCCTGACTGAGGCCCTAACATGGGGAAAAGGAAAAAGCCTGAACATCTACACTGACAGCAGGTACGCCTTTGCTACCGTACACGTGCACAGGGCCCTGTATAAGGAAAGGGGGCTCCTGACAGCTGGGGGAAAGACAATAAATAATGCCACCGAGATTTTAAATCTCCGTCTGCCATCTGGGAGCTGAGAGAGGTGGCTATTATGCACTGCAAAGGGGATCAAAGGGGAAACAGCCTTGAAGCATGAGGCAACCGGTTTGCTGAAGAAACAACACAACAGGTGGCCCTAAGACTAGTAGGGCCAGCAACCGCAACCCTGTTCCTCTTGGCCCCTGGGCTCCCAGAAGAATATCCTCTGGTGTACAATGAGAAAGAAGTGGGACTAAGTCAAAGGCTAGGAGGACAGCCGACAAGGGAAGGATGGATAGTCCTCCCTGATAACCGAGTGCTGGTTCCAGAGGTCATAGGTCGGGCTCTCCTCTCCAAAGCGCACCAAGCCACGCACTTAGGTGGAAATAAGTTGGCTGAGTTCCTGCAGAGTAAGTATATGATCTGTGGAGTCTAAAGGCTGGCCAGTGAGGTAGCTGCCCGATGCCTCATTTGTGCTAAGGTAAATGCCAACCCAATCATGGTCAGAGAGAAGGGGATACGTCACCGAGGAGATTAGTTGGGGGAGGACTGGGAGCTAGATTTCACCGAGATGCCACCGGCCAAAGGAGGGTACCAGTACCTGCTCATCCTCATAGATACGTTTTCAGAATGGGCAGAGGCCTTTCCGGTGCGGAGAGAGACTTCCCTTACAGTAGTGAAACAATTGGTTAATGAAATTATTCCCCGGTTTGGGTTACCTAGAAGTCTGGTGTTGGATAATGGCCCGGCGTTCATCGCCTAATTGTCTAATCAATTGGCTGATGCATTAAAGATCAAATGGAAATTACATTGTGCCTACAGGCCCCAAAGCTCTGGTCGGGTAGAGAGGATGAATAGGAGCCTAAAGGAAATATTGACTAAATATAAGATGGAGACTGGCGGAGACTGGGTTACACTTCTAACTTTTGCACTCCTCCGGGTGTGACGCACCCTGGCTCTCCAGGGACTGACTCCCTTTGAGATTGTTTATGGCCGTCCGGCCCCACTCATTCCCCGGCTGGGGGAGGAAACTCTTGTGGAAATAACCAATGAGAATATTCTTAAGACACTGCAACCAGCCCTGACCCAAGCCCAAACAGCAGTCCAAGAAACCCCTCCTGAGACTACCAGCAGCACTCCCCGCCAGCCTCTCAGCTAACATGGTGAACTGGTCCTGATCAAGAAGCTGAACTCGGAGACGTTGACACCCCACTAGGAGGGACCCTACACGGTGATCCTGAGCATGTCGACCGCAGTTAAAGTGGCTGGGAAATCACCTGGATACATCATTCGCGTGTGAAGAAGCACCCCATGGGAGAAGAAGAACTGGGGCCAAGATGGAGAGTGGAATGAACTGGCGACCCCCTAAAACTAAGACTGGTAGCCTCCTCCCCACCTTGATCTACTTATGCTCCTTGTGCCGGATTAGTTGGTCCAACTCCTATGCCTTAGCCCCTGCTCAATGGGAACTGACTAGCACTCTCAACGGGAGAGTGGTTGCTAATTTTACTTCTGTAAGCTCTCCCACTCTCCAATTCAATCTGTGTGGCCTCCTGGGGCCTAACTGGAAAAATGAGAGGCCCCCTGCGGGTTACATGAGAGGAGGGAGGGCCGGAGTTAAGTCTTTTGAATGTGGATCTAAGTTTCTAGAGGAGGCCTTAAGGGACACCGAATTTTAAGTGTGTCCCCAAGAAGGACCATCAGAATGTGGGGGAGTAGACGACTTCCATTGTAGCGCTTGGGGTTGTGAAACTATTGCTAGCTGGAAAGACATGGACCCCCTAATTATGCTCAAGTGAAGTTTGGGAGCCCCGCCTTGCTATATTGGAAGCTGCAACCCCATGGAGATAAAAATTAAAACCTGGAATGAGGGGTACTGGAAAGCAGGGAAGACCTGGGGCCTCAGGTTCTACATGACTGGGTATGATCAGGGAACATTGTTCATGATTCAGAAGAAACAGGTAGATGGCCCCCTGAGGCCCATCAGGCCACGAGTGCCCTTCCCCACCAAGGCAGCCCCCCTCGGTACTGTAACCTCTACTAGCTCTGCTGTTCATCCCATTCTTTCTGCCGCACCTCAGGCACACTCTCTCCTCTGGACTGTGAACCTTACCTTCTCATACTTGAACCACACTAACCTCATGCAAGGTTATGCAAGACTGCTGACTCTGCTTGAACCCAGAACCTCCATACTGTATAGGGATTGCTGTGATTCACCCTATAGGGAAGGATGCTACTTCCATTAAGAATATTACCCTTGTGGAAGGCCAGTTAGATATTCCAGAATGCAAGTGGGGATTGGAGCCTAAGCTTACTTTATGGGACTTACAGGGTAAGAGAACTTGTGTGATGGGACCATCATCGCATCTGGACCCCTGGGCAATCTATGGAGACATTTGTAATGTTACTTATACTCTTCCCGAGGCCTATACTGCTTACTATCTGCTCGCGGCTCCTGAAGGAACATGGTGGGCCTGCACCACTGGAATAACCCCATGTGTTCACACTGCAGTGGTCACGGAGGACATATATGTACTAGCCCATGTACTGCCTCAAATGTACTATTATTCTTGAGAGGGTGGGTGCGAGCACTTTAGCTTACCCAGACAGCGAAGAGCTCCAGTGCTAGTCCCGTTACTTCTAGGTATTGGGATAGGTGGGTCAACAGCGGTGGGGACTTCAGCTTTCATAAACGGAGATGTAGATCTGCGGGGATTGAGTGCCCAGATCGATATGGATCTAAAGACTTTGGAATCCACTGTTACCCAGTTAGAGGCCTCCCTCTCCTCCTTAGCTGAAGTTGCTCTACATAACCAATGAAGGTTAGACCACTTGTTCCTCAAACAGGGAGGGCTGTGCCTGGCACTAGGGGAAAGTTGCTGCTTTTATGCTAACCACTCTGGGGTTATAAAGGATAGCCTGAGTCAGCTGAGAAAAAGACTAAGAGATAGGGAAGCGCCCCGACAGGGACAGGGGAATTGGTACGAGTCCCTGTTTCAGTGGTCACCTTGGTTAACTACACTTATCAGCGCTGTTGCAAGACCACTGTTTCTGATATTCCTTGGCCTCATGCTTATACCATGTATTCTCTCTACTTTAAGATGAACGGTGACCAACTGAACCCAAGACCTCTGCCTGCACTTTCTGTGCTCTCACTATCAAGAGAGAATACCTGATAGGGGTGAGTCAGAAGAGGAATCAAGGATATGATTCCCCAGTAAGACTAGTAGGGAGTGAAGGCAGGAAGCCAGCTTAGCGACTCCGTGAGAAAGGTTGGGGTGGTGGGTAGAAGAATAACCCAGGTCGAAAAGTCCCCACTGCTAGCACTCTGTTAAAAAGTAACCACACTATAACCACATTGTTAGCTCAAGGCTCACAAGATAATTGTTCAAGACTCACAAGATAAGGAATTGGAATAGAAAAACAGGATCTTGCAAAACCGCAAAAATGTCTCAACCGGCAGCTCCCTGCATAATTCAAACTGTCCAATAACATTTTGCCAAATACCCTAAACCTCTTCCGCCCCAGCCAAAAAGGTATAAAATGGTTGCGTTGCGGGGAGTCGGGGCTTTCACCTGTCCGTCTGTCTACCCGTTTCGTGGAAGCCCGGATCTGGATCCGCGAATAAAGCAACTGATATTTGGATGGTCTTGCTGGTGGTTCCTTTGTGGTGGAACATTAACTTTTAAAAATACGTTTAATGTTTTTCCTTTTTTTTTTTTTAAAATTTGGCGGAAAACAAAGGAATATTTTATTAATATGAAAATTATATGATATCTAAATTTCAGTGTTACAAATAAAGTTTTAATGAAACACAGCTGTGATCATTTGCCGCTGTCTGAGGCTATTTCAAAATACTAATGGCAGAGAACACATGGCCCTTAAGGCCTAGTTACTTTCTAGCCCTTTACAGAGAAATTTTGCAACTCATGGCTTCAGAGAACAAAATGAAGCATTCCAAACCCCATGGCTCACCAGCTCCTGAAATCCAGTTGACTCAGTGCAGCTAAACACTTCTTACTCTGAGCCCCAGTGGAGGGTGAGGCTGGAGTGTCCTTGTCTCCATGTCCCAGAAAGACTTCTCTGGGAATACCAGCACCACTTCCTGTGTCCAGTGTCCATGGAATTCCTACCTGGCTCTCCAAATGTCTTTTCTTAGGGAAGCTGGATCCAGAGATTCCAAGCCTTTAAAAGCCCATTCTAGCCCAATCGATAGTTTCCAAACAGGGCTCTAATCAGGTTTCTGAACCAATTTTTCCCCATAGGATCTTTCAACTAGAAACCCTTCTACCAAATTGTCAGAGAGAGGAAAGAATGTGGGAGGGGCTTCAGGGTCCCGCCCAGGGGCTGTTTTCCAGGTCTCAGAGTGGTGAGAGTCCCCACTTCCCTTTCTGGCATCCAGAGGCCAACCACCTGATCTCCAATTTATCTGCATATTTAGTTATTTGAGGTTCAATAGGTTAAGGGCAGGGGAATGTGATCAATACAGCTATTGCAACAAAGCTCGGAGTAATGTCAGGAACCTAAAAAGACAGGGGTTCTCTTCCAATGCCAGAAAATTCTCCAGATGCAAGCAGAAATCCCGTGTCCTCTTCTGGTGGCAAGGGGGTGGCTTGGGGGGCAGAGGGACAGGGTGAGGAGGGCAGGAAGCAAGCTTACTCCCAAGTGAACTGCACTTGAAGATCCAGCACTCACTGGATTCCCAGGTCCTCACTATGGATCTTTATGCTGAACCACAGGAGATTTTTCTAAGCAGGGGCTCATGCTTTCTTAAACCATGTCAGGGATCTCAAGTCACACCCCGATCCCCCTCTTTCTCCCTTCCTCCTTCACTCCCCTTCTTCAATCTCCTTCCCTTTTGCATCACCTAGATTATCTCTTAAGCTTTCCCTATTACTGCCTTTACAGCCCTGTGCACACAGATTCTTAGGAGGAGGAAGGGTTTCAGGGAAGAAATATATGTATTTCCATTCATTATAAGGTAACAGAGTCACTGAATTAGAACAAAAATGAAGTTCACTAACAAATGTGATCTCAAGTGTTGTAACCAAATATAACATCAAAAAGACTGTTCTTATCAAATCAACATGTTTTCACCTTAAGTTTACACAATCTATGTCGATTACATATCAATGAAGCAGGGAAAAAAAAAAAAAACCTGATCATTAGAGATGGTTGATGGTGAGTACTGTGCCTATTTGCTCAGTTGTATCTGATTTTTTTCGACCCCAGCCAAGCTCCTCTATCCATTGAATTCTCCTGGCAAAAATGCTGGAGTGGGTTGCCATGCCCTTCTCCAATGTTGATGAGTATCAAATCCTAAGCCTTGGGACTTCCCTGGCAGTCCAGTGGTTGAGAATCTGCCTTCCAATGCAGAGAAGGTGGGTTCAATACATTGTGGGTAAGGTCCCACATGCCAGAGGGCAATTGAATGGACAAAGAATCCTGCATGCCAAGAATAAGACACGAAGCAAACTAATAAGTGAATACGAGTACACCTGTGGTGGATTCATATCGATGTAAGGCAAAGACAATAGAGTATTGTAAAGTAAAATAAAGTAAAAAAAAAAAAAAACTATTAAAAATAACTCTATGATCTTTACGTTCTTCTGGATATATTTGAAAGCATGATATTAACAGTTTCATTTATTTTTGGACACACCATGAGACTTCCTGCAGGAGCTTAGTTTCCTGACCAGGGACTGAACCCAGGTTACCAGAGTGAAAGCACTGAGCACTAACTGCTGGTTTGACAGGGAATTTCTAGTTTGATTTACTTAAAGGATTTATTTTTATTGTATGCCAAAAAGTACATCCTTTGCAGTGTTTACAGTTAATGACAAACATTTTGGATGTCAATTTTAAAATGTTTTCAAAAACAGTGAATGGAAGGAACATTTTGAGTACCTATTTATGCTTTGTAGGCTTCCCTGATGGCTCAGAATATAAAAAAATCTGCCTGCAGTACAGCAGACCCGGGTTTAATCCCTGGGTCAGGAAAATCTCCTGGAGAAGGGAATGGCTATCCACTCCAGTATTCTTGCCTGGGGGATTCTGTGGACGGAGAAGTCTGGGGAGCTATTATCTACGGATTTGCAGAGTCCAACACGGCTGGATGGCTAACACTTCCATTTTCATATGCTTCTAAACATTGGTCAAATATTCCAGGGATGCATATCACACCTAAGAAACTCAAATTGCCTGAGGAGAGGGCCTGGGAATCTGAAAGTTCAATGTTTGCCTCACTTGATTCTGAAGTGAAGTGAATTCCAGGGTGTAAAATCATCCAATACTTTGGGAAATATT
>SJYV01036872.1:0-10348 GCA_006410875.1 Neotragus pygmaeus | reverse complement strand
ACAGAAATACTGAAACTTGGTCCAAAAAAATCAAGAAAAAAAATTAAATAAATACTATTTGGCAAAACTTGAGGCGGGGCAGCAGGGAGGAGAAGGAGCTTGAATAAAGACAGTCTCCTTATTGGCAATTTCTCACTAGAGAAAAGAAACCCCATGACAGAGGAATAATGATTGCAGGAGGAAGGCCAGACATGTAGAAGGGACAGAATGTACAGCGTGGTAAACACAAAGGCAGTGTATCCGCAGAAGAGTTATTCTGCAGCATTTCCAGGAAGATGTGAAAATTTTTCCAAATGTCAAATCCCAAGAAAATCAGTTGAGAAACTTGAGAAAATTTGAAAAAGTATAATTCTGCTCTGAGGCTTAGAGTTTAATCAACACAGAGATGTCATGATTATGTTATTATTTAAGGAAATACAACTGGCATGTGTTAGCTTCAGATGTTTGTAAGAAATTATATTACAGTTTTGCTACAATATAGGCTCAAAGGAATCCACCCACTGCAAGCAAGCAAGGTCAGGAAACACTAGCAGGTGCCTGTGGTATGGAAGGGAGAAGTCACCACTATCTAATTCATCCTGCGTGTTACACTACCGTGTTGTAAGTGTATCTCTGTGGTCCTGTCTGTTGCCACCAATGAGTCATTCTTGCAAATGAAATTAAGGAAGAAATGTATATACGTAATATACTCCATCCAAATCCTTTAAGCAGCATTTTAAAACATAACTTTTGCTAGCAAAATAAGTCTTTAAATTGGCAATGTTGACAGGTGATTCTGTGAAGTAGTGTTAATCTGGCTAAGATATTGGAACATTACATTTTTAAAAAATACCCAATAAAGGTTGCTTGGTTTTTCCACTGTTTGAATTATTCACTATAGGCTAGCATTAGAGCGAATGCAAAGCAAAGAAAATGTGAATGTTGAATGTTATGAAATATTCCTTTATAAAATCAGAAACTGATCTAAAATCCAAATTAGTAAAACAATGTATCATCTCCAACAACAAAATTAAAACCTGGGTAAGCAGAAAAAACATTTTATCACTGTGCAATCATTAAAGGACATATACACTAACACCCAATTAAACAGACTTTTGACTAATTTCAATACAAAATTAAAATTTTCTATGAAGATATGATATATTTTTACATATTATGATTGAACCATAAGAAACAGGGTTTTGTGTATGCAGATATATGTATGTGTACAAGACTGTGTCTGTATGGCGGGGGGAGAGAGGAAGAGAGTTCAAATACAGCATAATGTCAAAAAATACTATGAGCTGTAGCTGCAGTTACAGATAGAGTGATGCTCAGATGAAAATTATACCTGTAATTGCTTATACTAGAAGAGAAGCCTTCTTCTAACATTTCACATAGTTAGAAAAAGAAAATACAAAAAATCCAAATGATATAGAAGTGAAATAATAATATCAGAAATAAATAAAATGAAATACTAACGTATAATAGAAAGGATCAACAAAATCAAAGTCTGTGCTTTAAAAAGCCTAGTTTAAAAAATTATTTGTCAAGATTAATCAAGAGAAAAGAAGCTATGAATAGACAATATGAGTAAGGAAAGGGGAGAGAGAACTCTAGATGGAACAGATTTAAAAGATAAGAGTATGTTATGAACAACTTTACATCAACACATTAAAGATATAAATGAAATGCACACATTCCCAAGAAAATATAAATTACCAAACTTATTTAAGAAGAAAATTAAAAATCATTAATTTCTTGAGAAACTGAATCAGTAGTAAATATTTTCCCACAAAGACAGCATCAAACCTGCATAGCTTTTTGCTCAAGTGCTACTAAACACTATAGTTGATAGACAAAGTTACAGAAATAATAATAACAAGCTTAAACTTTTAACAAGGGAGAAAAGAAAGAATACAATCCAACTCATTTTATAAGACAAGTATAAATCTGATGAAAATGTGACATACTATAGAAATTTCTCATATTTAATAATAAAATATATATAAGTATTCTAAACAAANATAATAACAAGCTTAAACTTTTAACAAGGGAGAAAAGAAAGAATACAATCCAACTCATTTTATAAGACAAGTATAAATCTGATGAAAATGTGACATACTATAGAAATTTCTCATATTTAATAATAAAATATATATAAGTATTCTAAACAAAATATTAATTAACCAAAGAAACAATATAAAAAATACATTATGATGAAGTTGTGCTATCCCAGAAGTAGAAAGATGTTTAATCATTAGATAATCTATTAGTTTATTTTCAGTCTCTCCTTTCCAGTTAATATAAATGTTTTAAGGCCATAAAATTTCCTCTGAGTGTAGCTTTAGTTATGTTTTACTAGTCTTAGTTGAAATACTTTTTTTTTAACTTATAGATAATATTTGACTTCAGCTTTGATTTCCTCTTTGATACAGACATTTTAACAGTGAATTTTTATGTTTCACATAATTAAAAATCTAATGGTTGGTTTTATTGAATTATGTTCAAATTATAGAGTCTATAAAATTTCAAAATTTTAAAATTTATTAAGCTTTATTTATCCAGTACACAATTAGTCTAAAAAAGTCAGCATGAAACATGAGCGTGAAAATTAAAGTATATTTTATTTTGCTGTACAAAGTCCCACATCTATCCTATGTTCTTATCTCTTCAATAATTAACATGTAGATGTATATCTTTTTTGTAAAATTTAAATTCTTCCCCTCTTTGATTCATTAAATTCAAAGGGACACATATTAAGAGATATCATTTTGTTTTCATCTTCACATCTTTGTATTTTTAAGAATTTTTGCTTTATACACNCAATAAAAAAATGTTATTAAAAAAAAACCCCAAAGTGTAGATTTCATAGTGCTAATAAAATCATAACTACTACAAAGGGGGAAGAAAAAGAAAAAACTTCTAAAGAAACTAAAGGACAAGTAAATATATAAGAATAGTACATGATGTTTTTGAGTCTGCTGTCAGCATCCTTTCCCTCGCTGGGAGTCACAGTCCACCTCACCTCCCTAGGATGCCCTCCAATACTGGCTAGTCTCTGGACCTGCTGTGGGGGCAACTCAGACTCTAATCTCCTGTGTGTTCTTGCCTCCAATGTCCACAGCTATCAGAACTAGTGTGCTTTATTTTGTGGCAGCTCTCAATGCCCTTTTATATGTTCCATAGACCCCGAGTCTGCCTAGTTGATCTTGTGAATTTAATTGGTTGCTTGTACAGCTGGTGGGAAGGTTTGGGGTCTTCTTCCTTAGCCCCCCTGCCCCTGGGTTTCAATTGTGGTTTTATTTCCACACCTGCTTGTGGGTCGTCCACTGAGTTTCCTCCTGAGGCTGCCCTGGAGGCCTTTGGTCTTCCCCAGTGAGGGCCAGGTGTGGAGGTGGTGAAGCTATTTGGGTCGCAGGGATTCTGGCAGTACCATGTACTCAGGGGAGTTGGTGGCTAGGGCAGTTGGAAATTTAGTGCTCTATAAAGGTAGGGCAACCTACTCCAGTATTCTTGGCTGGAGAACACCACTGACAGAGATACCTGGCCAGCCACAATTGACAGGGTCACAAAGAGTTGAACAGGACTGAAGCAACCCTGTTTTGGATAAATGCAAGACGTTTTTTTGCCTGTAGCAGCCCTGCTTCAGGAAGGTTGACAGTGAAGGAGGCACAGCTGCTTGGGTCGTGGGGACTCTGATGCCACCAAGTATTCAGACACGGTCTGCCTCAGCCGCAGGAGTTATGGCCCTATCAGAGTCTTTTTGAGCCTCTGGTAACGGGTGATCAGAAGGCCTCTTTGGCTAGTTTTCTTCCGCAGCTCTGCCCGTTCGGGCACTTAGAGGACTCCCTTGCTTGGGGTCCTTCTCTGCTGTTCCGTGTATCAGGCACATAGAGGGCCCCCCCACCACCACACACACACACACACACCCTGCCCTGGCTGCAGTCCTACTCTGTAGATTGGTGCATCAGACACTTAAAGGGGCACCTTGAGTGGAGTCTTACTCTGTTGTTCCATCCATCAGGTGCCTGATGGGCCAAACTCTCTACTGTTCAGCTGTGGATGCTAGCATGCGGGGAGATAGAGGCTGTGGTGATGGCTCCACCCCCATACGGTATGACTCAGCAGTATTGCCTTGCTTCCATGGCTGCCTGGCTTTCCTTCACAGGCATTTCCCTATGATCTCCTCCCTCACATCCCCTCGATCCATCTTGCTACAGTCAACAGCAGCCCTTGCATTGGGATTGTGCCACAATCTCTTAACTCTTGCTCCCAGCCTCTGCCCCTTCCAGGAGACCTGCGTTCCTGCCTGACATATGTATGGCTGCCGCAAGGACTATGTGATTCTCATTCCATTTATGTTGCCACAGATCAGCTGTTTCACTCTCAGCCTTAAATGTTTCTCCTCTGACCCAGACAATTGCCCTGATGTGGGGATCAGACCCCTGTTTCAGCTCCTCCAACTGCCGAAAGCAGGTCCAGTCCTACTAATACTCCAATTTCCTTTGTCCTAAGTTTTTTTTTTTTTTTTTCCTGTCCTTTTTCCTGAGTTTTGCATGGTTCTATATATTCATTTCTGGTGGTCGGGTATACCTGTCCACTCTCAGCTGGTATTGTGCAAACACTTCTGTGTCTAAAGATGTATTCCTGATGTATCCACGGAGAGAGATGTACTCCACATCCACCTACTCCTCTGCCATCTTATCCATCACAATTGCATGTTAACCTGTAATTGCTGAGTTTAATCACTCAGCTGTGTCTAACTCTTTGACCCATGGACTGTAACCCACCAGGCTCCTCTGGCCGTGGGATTAACCCAGCAAGAATAGGGGAGTGGGTTTCAATTTCTTTTTCTAGGTAATCTTTCTGACCCAGGGATTGAACCCATGTCTCCTGCAACTCTGACATTGGCATGCAATTTCTTTACCACTGAGCCACCTGGGAAGCTCTAATCTATAATTACTTCAATTTTAAAAAGGCTGAAAGTGAAATTTGCTTGGTCACGTCCGACTCTTTGCAACCCCTATAGTCCATGGGATTCTTCATGCTAGAATCCTGGAGTGGGTAGCCTTTTATTTCTCCAAGGGATCTTCACAACCCAGGGCAGTTTCTTTACCAGCTGAGCCACGATTTGGTTTTTTAAAAAAAGAAGCTTATCATTGTAAATTATTATACTAAAAGTTTTAGTGAATAATACCACTCAAAGAAGAATGTGATTCAGCTCTTAATTTCAAGCAGTTTATGATGTATTACCTATGGTGAGTAAGAAGGGAGCTAGCCTTCATTTTTACGTGAATGGATTTTTAGCACTGCATGAGAGTTCTCCTTACGTGATTCCAAAATACCATTCTATCCTCTTCTATTCCCAAGTTTCCCAATCCCTCCTACATTCCAGTCTTTTCTATTTCCCAAATACTCCAAGCATTCTTAAGACCCCATGCATGTGCTCTTGTGTTTCTGTTGAGGAGAAATACTTTTTTTTCCTTTCTCTATTAAAATATTTTCATCCTTTATTGCCTTTTCAAATGCCACACCTCATTTGAATATCCCACTGATAGTCTGAATCACCAAGTCCTTATTCTACATTCTCGTAATAGTTCATCTTTTTGCTTTGTATCTCATTTTATACGTGATTTAAGATTTGATTAAGCAGTTTCCATCTCTGAGTCAGGAAGATCCCTTGGAGCAGAGCATGGCAACCAACTCCACTACTCTTGCCTGGAGAATCCCATGGACAGAGGAGCCTGGCTGGCTACAGTCCATGTGGTCACAAAGAGTCAACAACTTATCATGCATATATTCAATATTTGATTAAACAGCTTAAATCCCCTCCCCCCTACCACATGCAATTATTACAAATCCCTTGGAAAAAATAACTGAATCACATTCATTTCTGAGAGTTACTATCCTCTATGGCTCCTAATACAGTCCTTTGCATGAATTTTAATATTCCCTGAAGTTTTTTGCTTTCTTGCCATTGCCAAGCATTGTTCTTAATGCTTTCCATACATCAAATAACTTAATTCATAACAAGGAAGTTCTTATTATCTCTAGTTTACAAGTAATGGAACTGAGGTACAGAAAGTTTAAGTCTTTGTCCAAGGTCACAGGTTCTATATGTAATTTGACTGAGTTTGTACTCTTCAGCCTCTTGTAACATTGCCTCTAATATTGCCTTCAGTTGCCTTCAATAATTGACAGTCCAATACAACTTATGGAAAACTCTCTGAAAATAAGTTATTTCAGCTTGTTTCTTAGAAAACTAATATTATTGTTGTTAGGTATGTATCAGGCACAGTGACAGATGCTTCCACACAAATTAGCTCATGGAATACTGGTGTCTCTATTTCATAAAAGTCACAAGTAAAACCTAGAGATGTTAAAGAGAGTTAGCCTATATTGCCTAGTGGGTAAGTATCAGAGGTTTGTTTGTCTGTTTGCTTTCATTAGGTCAAGCTACAAGTTGGAATTACACAATTGTTTATGAAATCTGACAGAACAAATTAAATGAGCTCTTTTTGATAAAGCAATTGGGCCCAGAGTAATAATGGCATTTTGGAAACCTGCCCTCCATTTGTATCTAGAAATTCTATTATCTGAATCTGTTGTTTGACCTGGCTTGATCTTACACAAAAGGTTTCTTTCTGAATGCTTTCAAGTTCTCAGTGTTCACATGAGTTGCTGTGAGGTATCTTATGAGTTTTTGAAAAACATTTAGAAAAATAATTACATAACGAAGATGATTTCCTGGATTTTAAGTCAATCATTACTTGATGCAGAATTCCTTCCCCTCCTATTCCCTTCTTCTGTCACCTATCATGTGCCTAAGACTTGCTAGACATTTGGAAAATCCAAAGAAGTGTTCACTGGGTTTCTATTCTTGAGGATTTTTTTAAATTCCATTGACTGGACATTATTTCAACCATTAAGCAACTAAGTACTTCACAGTTATATTTTCTAATTTTTATTTTTTTTTATTTTTTTTTAAATTTTAATTTATTTATTTTTAAATTTAACTTTACAATACTCTATTGGGTTTGCCATACATCGACACGAATCCACCACAGGTGCACATAAGCTCCCAATCCCGATTTCTAATTGTTGTATTTTCTAATGCAATTCCATGTATATAATTTACATAATTATATATGTATAATTGCAAACCCTTATATATAAACATATAAAATAAATATATTTTTATATATGTATATATAACTTATGTATTTATCTCAAGATTCCTTAAGTTTTTTTAAATGTGTGAAAACTATTAAATTAAAATGGAGCTATACAACTTCAGGCTCACTATACAAAATTGTTCTCTTTTCCTATAAGAATTTCAGTAACAAACAGCTTTAATACCAATACACTCTATAAGTATAATTTTTATTACAAGTTAAATATAATGAATTAGTAGATTAAAACTGGCAAAAGACAGATATAAAATTACCCTCTTTTGATCTTTAATCCACATATTCAGTAACTGCTGTTTTTTTCTATCACCTTTGGCTTTTACTTTGTAATTTTGTTTCTATTAAAGTTCAAAATCTCCCAAGCTAAACAAGAGAACAAAAGAACAATGATTTTAAAAAAAAGCACAAGATGAAAGAGCAGAGATCTTGAGAACAAAGCAGCAACACTGCTTTCCATTTGCAAAGGAATGATGTCTAGTCATGATTGGCAGCATCACCAACTGGGATCCATTTAATGCAGATTTTGTTCTTTAATTAATTTGTATCTAAATTACATAATGAACACACAGAAATAAGTGTATAATCAAAAGCTTTTTCATGTCTGCACACATAAGTGTGTTATTTGTCCATTGAAATGACAGGAATGATCTAGAGTCAGCCAAGGCTTCATGAGAATGTGGAATTTTGAGCTGGGCCATGTGATGAAAAGATGAAATGTTCTGCGAAATGTATAGGTGAGATGAACAGTATCTCAGTGGGAAACAATACTTATGAGAAGGGTTTGGAGAGAAGTTGCCCTAGAACATGTTTGGTACTGAACTGATTCAGCCAGTATGCTGCTAAGTCGCTTCAATCGTGTCCGACTCTGTGTGACCCCATAGACGGCAGCCCACTAAGCTCCCCCGTCCCTGGGATTCTCCAGGCAAGAACACTGGAGTGGCTTGCCATTTCCTTCTCCAATGCATGAAAGTGAAAAGCAAAAGTGAAGTCGCTCAGTCGTTTCCAACTTTTCGCGACCCCATGGACTGCAGCACAGTCTACCAGGCTCCTCCATCCATGGGATGTTCCAGGCAAGAGTACTAGAGTGGGGTGTCATTGCCTTCTCTGATACCTAGACTGGCAGAGGTTAAATTTTATAGTCCATACACACAAGAGTTAATCAACCAAATAAGATGCAAGGTAAACTCTGGGGCACAATATTTAACCTTAGGAAAACTAAAAAGCTGGAAAAAGCTATGTGACTTTGCTATTTAAATAAAGCATCTCAACTACTAAACAACTGAACTAAAAAATTCAGTGGTTAGTTCACAGTCCCTCTGTTCACAGTCCCTCTAGTGTTCAACTAGTTAAATTAACAGTCTCAAATGGTAAAGACTGCTGTTTATTTCATAACTACTAAATCTGTTCCACGTGTTAAATAAAATTGAATTAAAGGAAAAAAAAACAAAAACATATCAACAAACTCTGAAATCTTTCCCTTAAATCATTCAAGTTAAGATATAAAAAGAATGAATGAATTCAGAATCATCTTCCACTGCAAAATTGATCATCAAGCACCCAGCATGATGCCTGGCACATAACAAGTGAACTATAAATATTTGATTATTGTCTGGTTCCTACTTTCAACATAGAATTATTTCAAGCCATCATTTATTTTTGGTTTATTAGCCAGTATAGCTATTAACAATTACCAGAATTTTATATGGAAATAAGTAGCCATCAATAGGTAACATCTATTAGACATAAGTAAGGTCCTCAGGAGCCTCTCCACAATCTACCAATTTCCAGTAAAAATAACTCTCAGACAGAATGTGTCTACACCTCCAAACAACCATGAACAAGCATACAAATAAATAAATAGAAGTCCATTTTTGAGGTTGAGTCCCAGCTCTGTCTTTTTAGGTGTTCTGAACTTAATAGATATGAAAGGGTCACTGGAGTCAAAACCTATAATATTCCAAAGCCAGGGTCAGCTGACCTTGGGTTTAGTATTAGGTACCTGGACTTTTCTGAATAGAAGGCTGCCCAGAAGCAATGTTTTGGAATCAAGCCATAGCCACCATGCTACAGGGCACAGGCTACTGGCCAACTGGACTCTCATACTCCATGTTTCTGATTAATCCACATGTCTTCAACATAATTTCACCAGCAAAAACTAGTTTCTAACCCTAATTTTGCTAATTAACAAAGCATCTACTGTTGAATAGAGATAAAGATAGTTTAAAAGCTCATAGGAACTCTCTCTTCTAAGAGGACCCTTTTGATTAAATGCCAAAGCAACATCCCTGGGGTGTGTATTCCCTCTTTGGGCAACTCACCAGTGCCAGTGTGAATTAAGGTTAAGTAACACACATTTTCATACCATACTGTCTCGGATGAGGGATTTAAAGAGCAAATTACCATTGACATAGCAGATGGAAACAGCAATAAGACCTTCAGTGAAAGAAGCATTTGCAGTTTGCAATAGTCTGTCCCTCTGTCCACCCAAGTAACCTTCACACCATTCTCCCTGCACATTCAACACCCTTCTCCCAAGGAAAAATATTCAATGTTCCATCCAGTTACTGTGGCCAGCTCAAAATTTAGGATTCCTGGTGATGAGCACCTTCTCCATCTAGTCCATAGTGACTCCTCAAGCCCAGAAAATGTATAATCTAGAAAGAAGTTAGGTATGTATCTACATCATTCCCAGGGGACATACAATACACGATGAGGACAAAATTCTGGCTTGAGCACATTACTTCCTTATAACACTATGCAAACAGGTGGAGACAAAACATGGTTCACTGGAGAAGGTAATGGCAAACCACTTCAGTATTCTTGCCTTGAGAACCCCATGAACAGTATGAAAAGGCAAAAAGATAGGACGCTGAAAGATGAACTCCCCAAGTCGGTAGGTGCCTAATATGCTACTGGATATCAGTGGAGAAATAACTCCAGAAAGAATGAAGAGATGGAGCCAAAAACAACACCCAGTTGTGGATGTGACTGGTGATGGAAGGAAAGTCCAATGCTGTAAAGAGCAATATTGCAAAGAAACCTGGAATGCCAGGTCCATGAATCAAGGCAAATTGGAACTCCAGATGGCAAGAGTGAACATGGATGTTTTAGGAATGAGCTAACTAAAATGGACTGTAAAGGGTGAATTTAATTCAGATGACCATTCTATCTACTAC
>SJYV01036863.1:0-12818 GCA_006410875.1 Neotragus pygmaeus | reverse complement strand
CATTTTACAAATGGGTTGTTTTTTTTTTTTTTTTTTTTTTTCTGAAAAGCACTGGAAGCAGTCTGGCCAACCAGAGATCGTCAATGAATTTAGGCTGTAACTTCACATTCACTCTCATGATAGCTGATTAACACACATCCCCCCAACAGGCCATGAGCTCCAGTGAGGACAGCAGTGATGTGTGTGGATCCCCAGTGAGCCTCCAGAGCCCTACAGAGGCTCATACTGAGTGAATGGGGTCTTGGGGGAGAACCTTGAGGCGGGGGACAGGGAGGAGGGGGTCTGCTGCTCCGAGCTGCCCACAGATCCTCCACGACAACAGTCAGACCCACCTCCAGACCTGCCTTCTCCGGATCCATCCTCAGCCCCAAGACCTCTGTCCAAACCACCTCCTCCAGTGACTTCTGCCTACGGCTCACTCTCTTCCCTTGTTAGCTCGGTTTTTGTTTCATACCCAAACTTTATCAAAGGCTATTAATAGGAAAAAGGAAGTTCTTAACAGAAAAACAAGAAGTTTCACATTTACATCCAAGATGACTTTCACTACAGCCTCTGCACGCAAACAGAGAAAGAGGGAGCTGCCCTCTTTAAAAGCGGGAAATGCATGTTCAGAGAAGCTAAGTAACTTACCCAAGGTCACACTGCACCGCCAGGTGCTCCTCTCCACGGCTACTACTTGGGAATCCTGGGAAAGGGGGATGGAGCGGGCGGCACCGACTGCCATAGCTGCTCCTTCCCGGAGCCACACTCTGAGGGATGCCAGGTTTGCTGGGGTGTGTGTGTTGGGGGGTGACCCCTGGGACAGCCTCACTTTTGCTCTACTGGGTCAGCCACTCTCTCTCAGGCCCAGGGCAACATCCCTGCCCAACGCAGTGCCTCCCTCCTCTGGGAAAAGACAGCCCAAACGACCAACTGGGCGGGGGTAACCTTACATGCTGGTTTGTACCCTCCCTCCAGCCTGATCATTTTTTTTACTGCGGTAAAACAGACGCAAGTTACAACCTCGACCCCTTTGACCATGTTAAGTGTTCATGTTAGTGTCATTAATTACATTTACGATGGGATGTAACCATCACCACTACCTACCTCCAAACGCTTTTATCATCCTGGTCGGAAGCTCTGAGCCCACTAAACACTAACCCCCTTGCCCCCCACTCTGTAGGCTCTGTCCTGTCTCTGTGAATCTGGCTCCACTAGGAACCTCATGTAAGTGGGAACATTCATAAGCACTTGTCCTTTTGTGTCGGGCTTCTTTCACAAGCATCATGTCCTCGAGGCTCCCCCCTGCTCCAGCATGTGTCACATTTCATTCCTTTTTATGTCTGAATAATATTTCATTGTTTATCCATTCATCCATCAATGGACACTTACGAGGTTTCCATCTTTTGATTATGATGAATAATGCTGCTATGAACACGGGTGGACACGTGTCTGTTACAGTCCTTGCTTTCAAGTTTTCCAATATCCAGCCTAATTATCAATATTAATAAAACCCAGTTGGTGCTCAGAAAGCCCACGGTTTGGAAAAATAGGTAACATAGTCACCCTACAGTCAAAGCGAGGGGCAGTACCCTCTGCAGACTTTGCGGCTGGGAACCAGGGCCTCGGATTCTCACTCTGGCTCCACGTGGCCCTCTGTCAGTCTCTCCACCCCGCTCCTCACTCCCCGATCTGACTTTGCAAGATCTTCAAACCCAAGGTTGTAACTCAATCAGCAGCACTCTCAACTCCTAGGCCAGCGGGTGGCATGAAGCAGCGACTCAAGAAACATCTGAAAGGTCGTCCACCCATGGATGAAAAGCCAAGACAATGGGGCAAATCTACACAACGGACTACAAGCCGTTAAAAGGCCGTCCACCCATGGACGAGAGGACAGACAGTGCAGTAAGTCTAAACAATGGACCACGAGCCATTGAAAGCACTCATGTCCTAGATGAATGGATATGAAGACGTGGTATATGCATACGGTGGAGTATTACCCAGTCATAAAAAATGAATGAAATAGCACCATGTGCACCCACATGGATGGACCTAGAGACGATCGAACTCAGTAAAGTAAGTCAGCAGAGAAGGACAAATATCATAGGATATCACTTATATGTGGAATCTAAAAAATAATACATTGACCTTACTTACGAAACAGAGACAGACTCACAAACAAAGAAAACAAACTTAATACCAAAGGAAGAAGAGGGGGAAGTAAATTAGGAATTTGGGATTGGCAGATAAAAATCACTTTAAATAAAACAGATAACAAGGTCTTACTGTATAGCACAAGAAAATATATCCAATATATTGTAATAAACTGAAATGGAAAATAATCTGAAAAATAATGTATAAATGTAAAGAATATGTGTGTGTATATATACATATATATGTGGAGTGGAATCACTTTGTTGTACATCAGAAACTAACCTGACATTGTAAATCAACCACGTGTGTATGCATGCTAAGTCGCTTTCAGTCATGTCTGACTCTGCGAACCTACGGACTATAGCCCACCAGGTTACTCTGTCCATGGGATTCTTGGGGCAAGAGTACTGGAGTGGGTTGCCATACCCGTTTCCAGGGGAATCTTCCTGACCTGGGAATCCAACTTGGGTGTCCTTCATTGCCAGTGGATTCTTTATTGCAGAGCCACTGGGGAGGACCCGTAAATCAACAGTACTCCAAAAAAAAAAAATTAGCATTGACATATACACACGACCATGAGGAAAGGAGCTAGTGGGGGGCTGCTATGAAGCACAGGTACTCAGCTCAGAGCTCTGTGATGACCTAGAGTGGTGGGAGGGGGTAGGGGAGGGAGGCACAAGAGGGAAGGGATGTATGCATCCATATGGCTGACTATCTTGTTGAACAGCAGAAACTAACACAACACTGTTAATCAATCAGACTGCAATTTAAAAAAAATTTTAAAGCACTGATGTCCTGACACACTGTAACAGATGAACCTTGAAAACACTACGCTCAGTGAAGAAGCCAGACGTGAAAGGCCACATATGGTACGAGTCCATTTAAGTGAAATGTCCAGAAGAGGCAAATCCATTAAGACAGAGAGCAGACAGGGGCAGTCAGGGGCTGGGGCCATCACGCCTATGGGACTTCCTTTTGGGGGATAAATAAGACTGATGCTGGGAAAGATTGATGGCAAAAGGAGAAGGGGGTGGCAGAGGATGAAATGGTTAGAAAGCATCACTGACTCAACGGGCATGACTGTGAGCAAACTCTGAGAGAGAGTGGAGGATAGAGGAGCCTGGCATGCTGCAGTCTGTGGGGTCAGAGCAGACACGACTTAGCGACTGAACAACAACATTTTCTAAAACTAGATACAACATTGAGAATAAGCCCCACTGATGTACACGCTAAATGGGTAAATTGTACAGGGTGGGGATTCTATCTCAATGAGCTGTTATACGAAGACAGAAAAGTTGCTGCCGGTAGAGATGGACTGAATAGAACCCACTGTGCCCAGGAGTACCCACCAGCCAGCTGTACAGCTTGTGGACAGCTGAGGCCAGGACGCCCCCACTCAGGCCCAAGGTTCCTGTGCCCCCCACCCCAGCCCCGAGGCTGTTCAGCTGCACAAGCAGCCCCGTCATCTCCCAGCAAGGACGTTCAGACCAGCGGGAGGAAACCTTGGCACTGTCTCTCCACAGGCCTCCAATTTGAGCCCAGGCCTGCAACCCCAGTGGGCGAGCCCTTGCCTCCCCCGCTTCACCACAGGGGCCCGTAGATCCGCCTTTTCTCAGGAACTGATGGGGAGGGAGTTGCTCTTAAATCAGGGAGGAAGGGGTTCCAGTCTCTTCCATCCACATGCCTTCACAGGGGGGCTCTAGGTGGCAGCCCTGAGCCAGCACAAGCTTCAGGCGTCTGCTCCAAGAGACAAAGTCTTCACCCCTACCCTGGGGTCTGTGTATCGCGGTCTGTGGATGGCTGGACCAGGACAGTGGGACGCACATCTGGCTGGGATGCAGCCACCAGAGAAGAGCCCATGGAGGGTTTATACTTCATTGCAGCCCTGGGCGATCGCGGGCGGGGGCCCAGCAGGCCTGCAACACCCAAGGGTCACTCCTTGCCGCCACCCCTCCTTGTCTGCCGCCATTCCTGCAGCCCAGAAACATCCCTGAAGATTCCACCCTCTCCGAGCATCAGCCTCCGCTGCTCAACATTGCTCCCAGCCAGAGGGGCACCCGTGTCACAGCCAGGGACACAGCCCAGGACGAAGCTCTCAGGGTAAAGTCGACTCAATGACCCTTATCCCCTCCCGATCCTCTCCAGGGACACTGGCACCATCATCCCCACAGGCCTTGCTCAATCACCACCCACAGTGGCTGAGCAGAAAGCAAGGTGACCCATCTATGGACACCCACGAGACCACCCAACAGGAGCCAGCGTCACCAGGCAGATCCATGCAGAAGCTTGATGTTGGGGGACATAGGGACTTGTCCACCACATACTCTTCCTGCAGGAAATGCGCCCCACCCCCTGAAGCCGTCCTTCCCCTATCCCACCCTCGTCCAGGTGCTTCTTACAGTCATAGCCTCCTGCCTTCACTACGCACACACGTACACCTTGGAGATGTAACTGTCCTAGAAAAGATGCCAAAGAGCTGGAAGAGTCACACTCTCTGACTTCAGACAGAATTATTGATACAAAGCTACAGTCATCAGAACAGTATGGTACTGGCATAAAAACAGACACATAAATGAATGGAACAGATTATAAAGCCCAGATATAAATCCTTGCACTTATGGTCAATTAATCTATGACAAAGAAGGCACGACTATACAACAGGGTGAAGACAGTCTGCTCAATAAGTGGTGCTGGGAACACTGGACAGCTACATGTAAAATAAAATTAGAACATTTTCTTACGCCATATACAAAAGAAACTCAAAACAGATTAAAGGCCTAAAAGACCAGAAACCCTAAAACTCCTAGAGGAAAACATGGGCAGAACACTCTTTGATATAAATCATAGCAATATTTTTTGGATTTGGCTCCTAAAGTAAAGGAAATAAAGCAAAGGTAAACAAATGAGACCTAATTAAACTTAAAAACTTTTTCACAGTAAAGGAAATCATCAATAAAACGAAAAGATAATGCACTGAGTGGGAGAAAATATTTGCAAATGATATGCCATACAAGGACAGGGAAACGTGGTGTGCTACAGTCCATGAGGTTGCAAAGAGTCAGACACGACTGAGCGACTGAACAACAGACGCTGTGTGAGGGATTAATATCCAACATATATAAACAGCTCATACCGTTNCCTGCTCCAGCATGTGTCACATTTCATTCCTTTTTATGTCTGAATAATATTTCATTGTTTATCCATTCATCCATCAATGGACACTTACGAGGTTTCCATCTTTTGATTATGATGAATAATGCTGCTATGAACACGGGTGGACACGTGTCTGTTACAGTCCTTGCTTTCAAGTTTTCCAATATCCAGCCTAATTATCAATATTAATAAAACCCAGTTGGTGCTCAGAAAGCCCACGGTTTGGAAAAATAGGTAACATAGTCACCCTACAGTCAAAGCGAGGGGCAGTACCCTCTGCAGACTTTGCGGCTGGGAACCAGGGCCTCGGATTCTCACTCTGGCTCCACGTGGCCCTCTGTCAGTCTCTCCACCCCGCTCCTCACTCCCCGATCTGACTTTGCAAGATCTTCAAACCCAAGGTTGTAACTCAATCAGCAGCACTCTCAACTCCTAGGCCAGCGGGTGGCATGAAGCAGCGACTCAAGAAACATCTGAAAGGTCGTCCACCCATGGATGAAAAGCCAAGACAATGGGGCAAATCTACACAACGGACTACAAGCCGTTAAAAGGCCGTCCACCCATGGACGAGAGGACAGACAGTGCAGTAAGTCTAAACAATGGACCACGAGCCATTGAAAGCACTCATGTCCTAGATGAATGGATATGAAGACGTGGTATATGCATACGGTGGAGTATTACCCAGTCATAAAAAATGAATGAAATAGCACCATGTGCACCCACATGGATGGACCTAGAGACGATCGAACTCAGTAAAGTAAGTCAGCAGAGAAGGACAAATATCATAGGATATCACTTATATGTGGAATCTAAAAAATAATACATTGACCTTACTTACGAAACAGAGACAGACTCACAAACAAAGAAAACAAACTTAATACCAAAGGAAGAAGAGGGGGAAGTAAATTAGGAATTTGGGATTGGCAGATAAAAATCACTTTAAATAAAACAGATAACAAGGTCTTACTGTATAGCACAAGAAAATATATCCAATATATTGTAATAAACTGAAATGGAAAATAATCTGAAAAATAATGTATAAATGTAAAGAATATGTGTGTGTATATATACATATATATGTGGAGTGGAATCACTTTGTTGTACATCAGAAACTAACCTGACATTGTAAATCAACCACGTGTGTATGCATGCTAAGTCGCTTTCAGTCATGTCTGACTCTGCGAACCTACGGACTATAGCCCACCAGGTTACTCTGTCCATGGGATTCTTGGGGCAAGAGTACTGGAGTGGGTTGCCATACCCGTTTCCAGGGGAATCTTCCTGACCTGGGAATCCAACTTGGGTGTCCTTCATTGCCAGTGGATTCTTTATTGCAGAGCCACTGGGGAGGACCCGTAAATCAACAGTACTCCAAAAAAAAAAAATTAGCATTGACATATACACACGACCATGAGGAAAGGAGCTAGTGGGGGGCTGCTATGAAGCACAGGTACTCAGCTCAGAGCTCTGTGATGACCTAGAGTGGTGGGAGGGGGTAGGGGAGGGAGGCACAAGAGGGAAGGGATGTATGCATCCATATGGCTGACTATCTTGTTGAACAGCAGAAACTAACACAACACTGTTAATCAATCAGACTGCAATTTAAAAAAAATTTTAAAGCACTGATGTCCTGACACACTGTAACAGATGAACCTTGAAAACACTACGCTCAGTGAAGAAGCCAGACGTGAAAGGCCACATATGGTACGAGTCCATTTAAGTGAAATGTCCAGAAGAGGCAAATCCATTAAGACAGAGAGCAGACAGGGGCAGTCAGGGGCTGGGGCCATCACGCCTATGGGACTTCCTTTTGGGGGATAAATAAGACTGATGCTGGGAAAGATTGATGGCAAAAGGAGAAGGGGGTGGCAGAGGATGAAATGGTTAGAAAGCATCACTGACTCAACGGGCATGACTGTGAGCAAACTCTGAGAGAGAGTGGAGGATAGAGGAGCCTGGCATGCTGCAGTCTGTGGGGTCAGAGCAGACACGACTTAGCGACTGAACAACAACATTTTCTAAAACTAGATACAACATTGAGAATAAGCCCCACTGATGTACACGCTAAATGGGTAAATTGTACAGGGTGGGGATTCTATCTCAATGAGCTGTTATACGAAGACAGAAAAGTTGCTGCCGGTAGAGATGGACTGAATAGAACCCACTGTGCCCAGGAGTACCCACCAGCCAGCTGTACAGCTTGTGGACAGCTGAGGCCAGGACGCCCCCACTCAGGCCCAAGGTTCCTGTGCCCCCCACCCCAGCCCCGAGGCTGTTCAGCTGCACAAGCAGCCCCGTCATCTCCCAGCAAGGACGTTCAGACCAGCGGGAGGAAACCTTGGCACTGTCTCTCCACAGGCCTCCAATTTGAGCCCAGGCCTGCAACCCCAGTGGGCGAGCCCTTGCCTCCCCCGCTTCACCACAGGGGCCCGTAGATCCGCCTTTTCTCAGGAACTGATGGGGAGGGAGTTGCTCTTAAATCAGGGAGGAAGGGGTTCCAGCCTCTTCCATCCACATGCCTTCACAGGGGGGCTCTAGGTGGCAGCCCTGAGCCAGCACAAGCTTCAGGCGTCTGCTCCAAGAGACAAAGTCTTCACCCCTACCCTGGGGTCTGTGTATCGCGGTCTGTGGATGGCTGGACCAGGACAGTGGGACGCACATCTGGCTGGGATGCAGCCACCAGAGAAGAGCCCATGGAGGGTTTATACTTCATTGCAGCCCTGGGCGATCGCGGGCGGGGGCCCAGCAGGCCTGCAACACCCAAGGGTCACTCCTTGCCACCACCCCTCCTTGTCTGCCGCCATTCCTGCAGCCCAGAAACATCCCTGAAGATTCCACCCTCTCCGAGCATCAGCCTCCGCTGCTCAACATTGCTCCCAGCCAGAGGGGCACCCGTGTCACAGCCAGGGACACAGCCCAGGACGAAGCTCTCAGGGTAAAGTCGACTCAATGACCCTTATCCCCTCCCGATCCTCTCCAGGGACACTGGCACCATCATCCCCACAGGCCTTGCTCAATCACCACCCACAGTGGCTGAGCAGAAAGCAAGGTGACCCATCTATGGACACCCACGAGACCACCCAACAGGAGCCAGCGTCACCAGGCAGATCCATGCAGAAGCTTGATGTTGGGGGACATAGGGACTTGTCCACCACATACTCTTCCTGCAGGAAATGCGCCCCACCCCCTGAAGCCGTCCTTCCCCTATCCCACCCTCGTCCAGGTGCTTCTTACAGTCATAGCCTCCTGCCTTCACTACGCACACACGTACACCTTGGAGATGTAACTGTCCTAGAAAAGATGCCAAAGAGCTGGAAGAGTCACACTCTCTGACTTCAGACAGAATTATTGATACAAAGCTACAGTCATCAGAACAGTATGGTACTGGCATAAAAACAGACACATAAATGAATGGAACAGATTATAAAGCCCAGATATAAATCCTTGCACTTATGGTCAATTAATCTATGACAAAGAAGGCACGACTATACAACAGGGTGAAGACAGTCTGCTCAATAAGTGGTGCTGGGAACACTGGACAGCTACATGTAAAATAAAATTAGAACATTTTCTTACGCCATATACAAAAGAAACTCAAAACAGATTAAAGGCCTAAAAGACCAGAAACCCTAAAACTCCTAGAGGAAAACATGGGCAGAACACTCTTTGATATAAATCATAGCAATATTTTTTGGATTTGGCTCCTAAAGTAAAGGAAATAAAGCAAAGGTAAACAAATGAGACCTAATTAAACTTAAAAACTTTTTCACAGTAAAGGAAATCATCAATAAAACGAAAAGATAATGCACTGAGTGGGAGAAAATATTTGCAAATGATATGCCATACAAGGACAGGGAAACGTGGTGTGCTACAGTCCATGAGGTTGCAAAGAGTCAGACACGACTGAGCGACTGAACAACAGACGCTGTGTGAGGGATTAATATCCAACATATATAAACAGCTCATACCGTTCCAGGGGGTCGCGAAGAGTCAGACACGACTGAGCGACTTCACTTTCACTTTTCACTTTCATGCATTGGAGAAGGCAATGGCAACCCACTCCAGTGTTCTTGCCTGGAGAATCCCAGGGACGGGGGAGCCTGGTGGGCTGCCGTCTATGGGGTCGCACAGAGTCGGACACGACTGAAGCGACTTAGCAGCAGCAGCAGCAGCATACCGTTCAACAACCTGATTACAAAATGGGCAGAAGAACTGAACAGAAATTTTTCCAAAGAGGAGATGCAGATGGTCAACAGGCAGAGGAAAAGATGTTCAACATCACTAATTATCAGGGAAATGCAAATCAAAATCACAAGGATATAGCACCCCACATGTGTCAGAATGGCTATCATCAAAAGGAATACCACAAATGCTGGCAAGGGTGTGCAGAAAAGGGAATCCTTATACACTGTTCAT
The DNA here is from genome assembly GCA_006410875.1 of Neotragus pygmaeus. Taxonomy (NCBI): domain Eukaryota; kingdom Metazoa; phylum Chordata; class Mammalia; order Artiodactyla; family Bovidae; genus Neotragus; species Neotragus pygmaeus. The sequence goes on along the minus strand of SJYV01036863.1, from coordinate 3,116 downwards.
GGGAATGTAAATTGGTGTAGCCAGTGTAGAAAATGGTACAGAGGTTTCTTGAAAAATTAAAAATAGAACTATCTTATGACCCAGCAACTCTACTTCTGGATCTATATCTGAAAAAACCAAAGCCACTAACTTGAAAAGGTACATATGCCCTAATGTTCACAGCAGCATTATCTGCAATTGTTGAGTTGTGGAAGCCACCTAAGTATCCATCAACAGATGAATGAATAAAGAAGATGTGGTACCCATACACACACACAAGAATATTACTCAACCATTAAAAAAAAAGAAAGAAATGTTGCCATTTGCGGCCCCATGGGTGGACTGGGAGGGCAGTATGCCAAGCGAAACAAGTCGGACAGAGAAAGACACACACCGCATGGGACCACTAATACGTGGAATCCAAAAAATACAGCAAACTAGTGAACATAACAAAAAAGCAGCAGTCACAGATATAGGGAACGAACTAGTAGTTACCCGTGGGTAGAGGGAAGCATGCAGGGGCAATAAAGGGGTGGGGGATTAAGAGGTACAAACTGCTACGTATAAAATAAGCCAGAAGAATATATGGTACAACACAGGTAATATAGCCAATATTTTATAGTAACTATAAATAGAGTATCATCTTTAAAAAGTGTGAATCACTGTAGTACACACTTATATCACATAATGTTGTCCATCACTTAGACTTCAATTATAAAACACAGTTAAAAACAATTAACAGTAGAAAAAGGATCCTGGGGTCCCAGGGGACCGAGACCATACTAATGATACATTCAACCAACATTTATTGAGTACTTATTACGTAGTAACAAAAAGAAGAGACTATATAGGCTTGAGGTCGGTTTGAATGAAAACTGTGGTGCCACACAGGAACAAGAAGTTCATTTATTCAAATGTTCATCAGCCAAAACTTCCAGGCAGATTCATAGTAATCCCTTACAAGCAAGGAGCCCAATCTGGCGCAGGATTTTCGTGTTGTGTATCACAAACCTCTTTTAGAAGCCGGTAAAAGATAAGGAGTCTCTCCCTAAAATAAGTACTCATGAAGACAGGCAATAAACTGCGAATAAATTTGGACAGTTTGTGGGGGTCATCAAAGAACCCCGTAGCTTTCTTGATGAAACTAACTTGGTCTAACGAGAACTTGGAATGTAATCACTTTATTTCTGAATTGAACTTTCTCAACATACAAAGATATTGTGGGTTCCATGGTCAGAAAAGGGTGAGGAAGAGTTTTTAAAAAATGATCAGGGAATCCCTTGGTGGTCCAGTGGTTAGGACTCAAAAGCTTCCACTGCAGGGACCCGGGGTTTGATCCCTGGTTGAGGAACTAGATCCCAAAAGCTATAAGGCACAGCCAAAACATGAAAGAAAAAAAAAAAGATGAAAAATAACAACAACAACAAAAATCAGGGCGGGGGGACTTCCCTGGCGGTACAGTGGATAAGAATTCGCCTGCCAATGCAGGGGGCGCGAGTTTGATCCCTGATCCGGGAAGATCCCACATGCCGCAGGGTAACTAAGCCTGCACGCCTGCAGCTACTGAGCCTGTGCTCCCAACAGAGAAAGCACTGCTACGAGGAGCGCTTGCACCCACCGCGCCTAGAGCACAGCCCCTGCTCGCCACACGCAAGAAAGCCCGAGAGCAGCAACCAGAACTGTCTGCGACCCTGTGGGCTTCAGCCCCCCGGGCTACGCTCTCCGTCCATGGGGATTCTTCAGGCAAGAACACTGGAGTGGGTGGCCTATCCCTTCTCCAGGGAATCTTCCCCAACCCAAGGGTCAAACCAGGGTCTTCTGCATTACAGGCGGATTCTTTACCAGCTGAGCTACCGAGGAAGCCCAGAAGGAATAAATAAATTTAAAAAAAAATTTTTTTTTGATGATCAGAGGCAGGAAGAGAGGGAAAGGGCAGAGGTTATGAACAGCTGGTCTCCATCCCGGAGCCCAAGGAGAAAGCTGTGAGGGATGGGCAGGGAGATAAAGGCTGTCATTCCCTGCGGGGCTTTGAAACAGAATCTTTTCCCATTTACCAGATTCCGCTTTTCCTTGTGTCCCCGTGAACCTACCCCAGCCACTACAAACGCCCCATAAATGTCACAGGGGAACTTCCTGTTCCCTTCTAAAGATGGAAACACTGAATACAAATGACTGAATTTTGCAAATTTGTGCAGGCGGGGAATCAAGGCATGCATTTTTAAAGCGTACACGGCTCATCTAATTCAATAAGTAGCTCCAAATCGAATTACACTTCACACTTTGTACAGGGCAGGAAGCGTCTCCCCCAACCCTGATGAGGAACCGGGAGGCCAGAAATCTGAGAGCCTGCCTTCTGGCCTGAAAGCCGGCCTAGAGATCCAGCACAAAGGCGAAGTCCTCTCCGAAGAAAGACGGTAGTTTGCAAACGCCAGAAGTTGCATCTCTCTCCCCACTGGATCTTTCCCAAGAGGAGACTCAAAACAAAGTCACAGCTTTAGGATTTCTGTGCAAGGACAGATTGGGTGGAAAGACTTCCCACAACCCCGCGCCCTTTGTAAGACCTGGGAGGGGACAGGGTAGGAACAGCCCCTGCTCCCACCCGACTCTATTCATTCAGGGGCCCAGGGCGCCCCAAAGTCCGGCGGGGGGGGATTCCCTGCTTTTACTGCCCGCCCTTGTCTCTTGCCAAACCCTTTAAAGCAAACGTCTTCCCTTTTGTCCAGGAAAGAATCTCAAGAACCTCCTCACTTCTGCCAACACGGTTTCAATTGGCGTCGGTCGGTGGAGCCAGATTTGGACGGCATCCAACGCTCAGCCCGCACCCCCCACCCCCTTCTGGAAGAGGCCCCCTCTGTTCTTTCATTTCCAGCCCGCCTCCCAACCCCCCTCCTCCAGCAGAGTTCCTCACCCGGGTTCAGCAGCCTATTGAGACATCAATCTTTGGTCAGAGCAGGCTCCAACCTGCACGGCGTCCTAGGCGCTTTCCTAAAACGCGGTCTGCAGAACTGAGTGCCGCCGAATCCGCGAGGCGGAGGTGGCCAGGGATGAGGCCTCCGACTTCCTGTGTCAAGGGATTTATCTTTCATTCCGTGTTCCGCCGCCCACACTCGCCTCGAAGGCTCAGGGAATGTGCCCCC
>SJYV01036861.1:4426-26024 GCA_006410875.1 Neotragus pygmaeus | reverse complement strand
ATGAACAATTGCAATTTGTTTAATTATTGCTGGAATAAAGTATGGGAAGATCATATTTCCAACAATCCAAAAAATATTTTAATATCAATACAAAAGAAGGACGTGGCTTCAATGTGATGAAGAATATACCTCAAGGGAAGGAACATCTACTTTATAGTGAAACTCTAGAGGCTTCTCTACCATAATCACTGAACATGTAAGAACTGACATTATTCTTATACTTTAATAAACTATTATGAAAATAAAATAACAGGTACATGCATTGGAAAGGAAGAACTGAAGTATCAAAGCTGGTAATGGTATATTTACAAGGAAAAATCAACTGAGATATCAATAGAACAGTTAAAAGTTTAACAAAGCAGGAGGTAAAATGCAAAAAAAAAATTAATTATATTTTCTGAATATATCAATGAACATTCTGTCAGGAGAATAGAACCTCTACAGTTATGGAAAAATAATATTTAATCTAGGAATTAGTGTTTACATAATCTGAGAGGTGATGGATGGGTGAGGGTGAGAGATCAGAGGAACAGTAATTAATAACCCCCTTCAGCATGGGCACAGAGGAGTAAGTGAGAGTTTAGGGGTAAATCTGAGAAGTTGTGTGTGACTGGGAACCAAAGTGGATCGGTTAAAGGGGAACTTTTAGAGAAGTGTAGAAACTGTTGCTTGCATAGATGTTGTTGCTCCTGTAAAACCATCTTTTTCTGGAAGAACTACTGCTTCTCCGTGGAATCTGTTCTCTCTCTGTGGGCTTGTTGTTGTTGTTTAGTCACTAAGTGGTGTTCGACTCTTTGCGACCCTGTGGACTGCAGCCCGCCAGGTATGTGCTGGGTGGTAAATATGGATGGTTAGCCTAGCAAGCAGTTGGAAAGGTGAGTAGAGAAGAGAGCTAAGACAAACTATGCCTTTTAGTCATCACTAGATCTGTCAAGTCACTTAGATGCTGCTAAGTCACTTCAGTCGTGTCCGACTCTGTGCGACCCCATAGATGGCAGCCCACCAGGCTCCCCCATCCCTGATTCTCCAGGCAATAACACTGGAGTGGGTTGCCATTTCCTTCTCCAATGCGCGAAAGTGAAAAGTGAAAGTGAAGTCACTCAGTCGTGTCCAACTCTTCGTGACCCCATGGACTGCAGCCCTCCAGGCTCCTCTGTCCATGGGATTTTCCAGGCAAGAGTACTGGAGTGGGGTGCCATTGCCTTCTCTGCTGTCAACCATGATATAAGACTTAATCCTTTTCAAGATGTCAGGAAGTTTTTGTAGAAATTACCGAGCTGGCAGTAAAATATAAGATAATGTTAAGGGCCTTAATAGCCAAATAATTTTGGGAAAAATCGTGCTGGGGGACTTACACTACCTAAATGCAAATTTGCTATAAAGCTACAATAATAATATTTTATTCTTATAAAGATAGACTTACAAATAGTTCAGGGAAGCAGAACAGAAATTTTAAAGCTATACACATGTAGTTAATTGATTTTTGACGGTGGCACTGAGACAATTCAGTTGAGGAAGGAAAAGTATTTTCAAAAAACTGTCCTGGAAACATTGATTATGTGAAGCAGGGAGTGGGGGAGAGAATAACTCTGTCTCAAGTCATAATCTGTATTTATTAAAGATGAGTCATAGATCTACATATGAAAGCTGAAATTATAAACTTTCTAAAAGAGTAGGTTTATATCTTTATAATCTTGGAGTGGTCAAAGTGTTCTTGGGATACACACACACATAAATTATTAAACACAAAAGAAAAAAAACCTAATAAGCTAGATGTCATGATAATTAAAAACTTCTACTCATCAAATAAGCCCCATATACATTAGAAGAATTGAATAGGGCAGCCACAAACTTGTAGTCTAGACTCATATATTGCTGCTCATGTGGATGTTGGGACTGTAGCACTTTTTTTCAAAATTATTTGATCAGCTGCTTTTAAAAGCAACTTTTAAACACCACTTTTAAATATGCTTTTTGTGTAACCCAAAGTACATTCAGAAGAAACAATAGAGTATTTTGAAGAGGAAAAGCTTAATAGAATTAATGGGCTTAAAGTAATGCGGTTTGGCCAAATGTAAAGAAAATTTTAGCATACAGGAATAGTATATATGCCAATCTCAATCTTCCGATTTATCCCATCCCCACCTCTTTCCCCTCTTGGTACTCATATGTTTTAGCTCTACATCTGTGAATCTATTTCTGTTTTGCAAATAAGATCATCTATATCATTTTTCTAGATTCCACATATATTTCCACTAATACATTTGTTTTTCTTTCTGATTGACAGTATGTATAAAATAGGCAACTAATGAGAACCTACTGAATAGCTCAGGGAATGCTACGCAGTGCTCTGTTGTGACCTAAATAGGAAGGAAATCCAAAACAGAGCGGGTATATGTATATGCAGAGGTGATTCACTTTGCTGTACAGTCGAGCTTCCTCTGTAGCTCAGTTGGTAAAGAATTTGCCTGCGATGCAGGAGACCTGGATTCAATTCCCAGGTCCAGAATATCCCCTGGAGAAGGAAATGGCAACTCACTCCAGTGTTCTTGCCTGGAGAATCCCATGGACAGAAAAGACTGGCAGGCTACAGTCAATGGGGTCTCAAGAGTTGGACACGACTTAGTGACTAAACCACCACCACCGCCAAAAACTAATACAACATTGTAAAGCAACTATACGTCAATAAAAATTAATTAAAGCAAGAGAGTACACGAGTAGTAGATATATGAACAGCCATTACCCCTAAAGTTGAGGTAACACCAAAGAACCCCCTGTTCCCTCTCATACCCCAGGCTGAGGTCCCAACTTCATGGGGGTGCCTAAACATGCATGACTCACAGGATGGCCGAGAAATTGGCTGAGGTGCTGTGCCAGGGAAAGTCACTGGAAATATGCCCTTTGTTGGTCCAGGAGAAGCCTTCCCCAGAGAGGTTCTGTGTTTTGGAAGTTTGCTAGAAAGGCTTTCAAGAGAGTGCTACGGGAAGCTGCCCACGGGAAGGTGCTGTGCCATTGCCACTGAGTGCTGCAGAAGCCGTGGGCCCTGCGGGGCCAGAGGACAGGCGCTCACTGGAGCCATGAAGAGAAACCTCTACTGACAAAGTTAACTTGGTGCCAGCTGACAAAGGACCAAGTGTTTACAGGGCCCTGCTACACTGATGCAGACTTGAAGTGAAGAACTGTTTGGGAGCTGAGTGGCAATAACTGGTAACTGGCATAACAGCCATTTTTACCCCTAGATCTGTATCTAAGAGAAATGTTTTAAATGACTACAAAGATGACTTATAGAAGAAGGTTTATATCAACTTTATTCTGAATGCTCCCTGACTGGAAATGTCATACAGTGGAAAACTATACAGAAATAAAAGGGAATAAAATTCTGATACTTAACATGGATAAATCTTTAAAATATTATGCTGAATTGAAGTGACCTGGCATAGAGTATACAGACTATATGATAAAAAAAAATGTATGGAAGAGGCAAAATTTATCTGTGATGTACAGTTGGTGAAATGGATTTTCTGTTTATTGAGACAGGGAACACCAAAGAACAGAATTTAAGGGAAAAAATCAAGAAATACAGATAGAAAAGTATGACATTTGGGTAAGAAAGTATTTTGTAAGTTAGAAGGCTGTGGAAGAAAGTATGGAGGAAAATATTGATAGATTTTACTATATTTCTGAGTTATTTTAGGGGAACACATTTTTTGAATTTTGTTGGATCAAAACTAGTAGGAACATATTTTGAGAACTCTTTCTGTGGTCTGTCTTTAGGAATTTTACATGTGTGGGGCTAAGTGAGCATGCACTTGTGCATGTTTTTCTTGTATGTCAAAAATTGAGATATTATAATAAAGATCACATTCCACTTATGACACAGTCAATTTAACAAGTGTTTTATTACTTAATGTGAGAGCATTTAAGTGTCTTCCCAAGAGTATAATTCTACAGCATAGTGACATGATATTTGGTGAAAAGTGCAAATAGTTATTATTGTAATGAGAGCTTTTCCTCAACTTTCCTTGTGGAAGAAGTAGTGAGATATTCCTATGAATTTACCCATCTGAAATATGCCAGCCCAGTCCAGAGCCTTAAACAGAGATCTCTCTGAGCTGGTCTCCTGTTTAATGATCTGTAAATGAAACTGTTATTGCTTCTTTGCCTCTCATTTCTGAGCACCATTATTTCTCACAGTGGGTTGTCTTTGTCAGACAATAAAGGTAGAAAATGTTTTTAAGCTTGTCAGGGGATTTATTGATATAATGAGAGAGAAGTTCGGTCAAAATTAATGACAGTGGTTTTCCATGTAGGAAGAGAGAACAAGGTTTTAAAAGGATCGCTCTTTTTAAGACATATGATTCTGCCCTGGAACAATATTTTCCTTCTATTACTGTACTCTGGGTTTCAAGTTTACACATTCATTAGCTGCAGTTGTTTTTGTTGTATGTAAGACAAGCAATAAGATTTTGACTACATAAACAAGCAAAGGCCATCTATCTTGAAATTTGGTGTTTAAAGAATTCTGTGGGTACTATGCTACGATCATCCAAACATAGTATTTGAATCAAAAAAGGTATTTTGTTTATTATCAGAATGAACCATGGTGGAGGCATGGGCATTGATAAAATGAGCGATTTTCAGAAACCAATCAGGTTTGTATTGTTCACAGTAATTTTAGCAAATATACAACTTGAAGGCTTATTGCTCCCTTGTCTCTAATCAGCAGAAAAGAAGGAAATTAAATCTGCAGAGAAGATAAGTTTATTTGATATCTCAAATTTTAAAAAGCCCCTTTGGAGTAGTTTAGGTGATAATAACTAAGTTTCTCTAATTGAAGAAAAATCATGACTTAAATAGCTAATTAGTCTGAGAAATATGGTTGATGTTTGAGTTGAAGCAGCAAATATTGACTGGAAGAACCATGTTTCTTCTAATACAGAAATACTATAATCCCTGGCATTTCAAATAATTTTGTGACCTATATTCATATTTCTTTTCATTGTTGCTCATATGATCAAATTCAAAGTTATTTATTTTTATCTTTGTTCTTCATATGCCCATTTAGAGAAACATTTTTTGATCCAGACTTTATAATTGATGGCATTATAGCTTCTAATGCTTTAATAACATTCAAAATAAGAGAGAGAGGAATAGAAGAGTGAAATGCATTCTTGGTTGAAATGCCACTTTGGAAAATGGAGTTTGATTTATTTCAAGGATAGATTTAGTGAGAATAAGGGAAAGTGGACTTATGAGCTAAAACTATTTTAATGACTCTTTAGCAGCTCCTGTTTCCCCTTTTCTGACCCCCTAGAGGTAGGAGTGGTTCTCAGGAAGTGGTTGCATACTGGGAATTTTGATGGCTGATCTTATGACAAACTTTGCAAATTAGAGGATCTGGAATTCACTTTTCTCTGTAGCTATTACAGTTGCTTAGCATCCACTATCATGTTTCTTATCAGTACTGACAAATGTGCTTATGATACAAACAGAGTGTTAAGAGTACAGTTTAGCTGACCCACAAAAAGCTATAATATACCTTTACTTTCATGCTGTGTGATCACTGACTTACATTTCCAAGATAATTAACTTCAGAAAAAGGTAAATATCAACGTACAATTTGTTTTGAATATTTATTAAACTAATTAACCAGTGAGGTGTTAAAAATGCTAGAGGATATATTTTTAAAAGAGAAATTAAACTACTTAAAAAGCTTATTTGATGCCTTCTAAAAAATATTAACACCTAAGAAAAAATTAAATTCTTTATTGTGAACTATAAAACTCAAGGAGCCAGTTTCTGAAGTTTTATCCCGTGAACTGTGTACATGCAGTAATTCTAAGCAATTGTTCATAATGTGTGCTTTGTGTCACCTGTAATGTTGCCAAATTGATTTTTATTAGCTGACCTCCAGACCTTTGACAGAAATTTGATAATCTAATTTTACTGTTTGGAAATGGACAGTGTGATTATACTAAAGTTGCAACATATTTGTTATTGCTAAGTAGACCAGTGAAGAATTCAAAAGCAGCTGCTGAATTTTTATACTTTGTAGAAACTTGAGTTCTGAATTCTGTCTTGGGTAGTTTTCACAAAGTAAAATTGTATAATGGATACTGTGGTTTTCAGATTGGAAAGCTGTACTGCTTGATGAGATGGTCAAAGTATTTGGGAGAAAATTGAATGTCCTGATGGTTTTAATCTAAAATATCAGTTCAGAATCTCTATCTCTGACTCCAAACCCCTTCTTTTTCCCCAAAGCCATCTCCTTTACACAAATAGATGCCTCTGCTTGGAATTACTAGATTCTCAGGTGGCAATGAAGACTTAATGTGAATAAATGAAGAACTCTTATTATGTTTGATTTTAGCTGTTGAATTTCCCATGAAATTTTGTTCCAGGTGTTTTTTGGTTCCCTTCATTTAGTTTTGATAATAGAATATAGTTTTAGCAATCTACTACAACAGAATGTTATTTAAAATGTGTTAATGTGTAGAAACTTGAATTGTTATCAAATGGCTGTATTTTTCTATTTATCCCTTTTTGCTATCTGGTTTTGCACTTCTTATGTAACAGAAATGACTCACTTCACTATAAAATTCTGTTTAATCAGAGAATCTTTGTTAATTTTGAAACATCATTATAAGAATCTGAACATTTTAGACTCTAGTGGCAGGTATGCAAGTGTGGGAGTAAGTTACATTTTTAAACAATATATTCTTCTTTAAAACTTTCAGATGGAAACAAAGACATATATGTATGATTTTTAATTTTTGTTATATATTATATGCTAAAAAAGGCACTTCTCTCCTTTTAAAATATCATTTTTATCAAACTTTTAAAAGTTAATATGTGTATTATAGAAAACCTGAGACGTATAAAAAACAAAGAAAACAAAGTCATCTATAAATGTAAGGAGTTTGATGTGTCCTTGTGAGTCCTTGTGTATGTTCATACATATAACTGAGCATATATGTTTGTATGGTTGAACTTGTATAATGTGTATTGTGCTTTTTCAAGTTATAAATATATACTTATTTAAAATCTCAAAGTTATGTGTATTTTGATGACCAGTTGAGGCTTTTGAACTGTGGTGAAGACTCTTGAGAGTCCGTTGGACTGCAAGGAGATCCATCCAGTCCATCCTAAAGGAAGTCAGTCCTGAACATTCATTGGAAAGACTGACACTGAAGCTCTAATCCTTTGGCCACCTGATATGAAGAACTGACTCATTTGAAAAGATCCTGATGCTAGGAAAGATTGAAGGTGGGAGGAGAAGGGGATGACAGAGGATGAGATGGTTGGATGGCACCACCAACTCAATGAATATGAGTTTGGGTAAACTCTGGGAGTTGATGATAGACAGGGAGACCTGGCATGCTGCAGTTCACGGGGTCACAAAGAGAGGTACACGACTGAGCGACTGAAATAAACTGAACTGAATATACTTTACCAAATCAACCAAGAAAAAATAATATAATCCTACCTTTTATAGAAACAAAACTTTCATAAAGATAAAAATGGCAACAGGCCTCTGAATAAAGATGTTGGTAGAATAACATTAAAATACTGTATACTCTAAATACTTAATTTAAAATGCAACATAAAGCAATAAAGTACAATTCAGAGAGAATTAATTGTCAGGTCTAGATTATTAAAATATTAACCAAAAAAAAAGGTTTCCATCAAATTATTTTAAAAAGTGTATTATAAAAAAATGTGTATTACAACCACAAGAGATATATTCATGCATCAATGTCTGCAGGTAAGCTAAGTTGCTTTAGTCATGTCTGACTCTTTGCCACCATAGGGACCATAGCCCTCCAATATCCTCTGTCCATGGGATTCTCCAGGCAAGAATACTGAAGTGGGTTGCCATTTCCTCCTCCAGGGGAATCTTCCTGACCCAGGGATCAAACCTGTGTCTCTTGAGTCTCCTGCATTGGCAAGTGGGTTCTTTACCACTGAGCCACCTGAGAAGCCCTCATGCATCAGTGCATGAACTCAAATTATAAACAAGAACACAACTTCATAATCCCTTTCCTTGTATTTCTGGTCCTCTGCTGCCAGCCCAAAGAACAAGTCCTGAAGTATGTACTCAGCTTGTTGATCAATTTTGTGCTCAAGATGCTTCTTTTTCTACATAAAGATATCACAATTACAACAAAAGATGTCTAGAAACTGGCTAATTCACAAACTCCTGTTTTTCTTATTCATTGTCACCTTAAGGAGCCAAAAAATCTTAAACAGAAAATAAGGACTGCACACTGTCCACAGTAAACACTGGTACTTTAAAAGATACCCAAATAAGGAACTATGCTTTCTACTGTCTATAGCTACAGGATAGGCTGGCAAAGACCTATCCTCTTCTCCTTTCTTTTACCTCCTTCACTATCCAAATGACTAAATATAGAAGCAAGTCCAGCTCCAGGAGATCTGTTTACAAAGAATATTTTCAAAAAACAATCTTTTCCATCAATAAATAAAATTATATTTATAGGAGAATTATTTCACTATCTTTATTTTGGTCTCTTAGGACTTACCTGCCCTGGAAATATATAGCAATATTAACTAAAATATGATAATATTTTACTATTCTGTTTTTAACATAGACTAGCTGCTTCAACTAAGAACTTAGTTTGTTCAATTTGTGTATAAATATGAAATATATGTCAAATCAGTGGCTTTTAGGAAGCATCACTATGATCAAAGCTAATAGAAGTGACAGAATTCCACTTGAGCCATTTAAATTCCTAAAAGATGGTGCTATTAAAGTGCTGCACTCAATATGTCGGCAAATTTGGGAAACTCAGCAATGGCCACAGGACTGGAAAAGGTTAATTTTCTTTCCAATTCCAAAGGGCAATGTCAAAGAATGTTCAAACTACTCTGCAATTATGCTCATTTCACATGCCAGCAAGGTAACATTCAACATCCTTCAAGATATGTGAGCTGAGAAATTCCAGATGTACAAGCAGGGTTTTGAAGAGGCAGAAGAACCAGAGACCAAATTGTCAACATTCACTGGATCATGGAGAAAGCAAGGGATTTCCAGAAAAACATATACTTCTGCTTCATTGACTATTCTAAAACCTTTGCGTGGCTCATAACAAAGTGTGGAAATTCTTAATGAGATGGGAGTATCCGACCACCTTACCTGCCTCCTGAGAAACCTGCATGCGGGTCAAGAAGCAACAGTTAGAATAAGAGATAGAACAACTGACTGGTTCCAAACTGGAAAAGAAGTACGTCAAGGCTGTATATTGTCACCTTGCTTATTTAACTTCTATGTGGAGTACACCATGCGAAATCCTGGGCTGGATGAATCTCAAGCTGGAATCAAGATTACCAGGAGAAACATCAGCAACCTCAGATATGCAGATGATGCCACTCTAATGGCAGAAACTGAAGAGTAGCTAAAGAGCCTCTTGATGAGGGTGAAAGAGGAGAGGGAAAAAGCAGGCATAAAGCTCAACACTCAAAAAACGAAAATCCTGGCATCTAGTCCCAGCACTTCATGGCAAGTAGAGGGGAAAAAGTGGAAACAGTGATAGACTTTATTTTCTTGGACTCTAAAATCACTGCTGATGGTAACTACAAGCATGAAATTAAAAGACACTTGTTCTTTGGAAGGAAAGCTATGACAAACCTAGACAACTTATTAAAAAGCAGAGACATCGCCTTAGGTCCATATAGTCAAAGCTATGGTTTTTCCAGTAATCATGTACAGATGTGAGAGTTGGTCCATAAAAGATGCTGAGCATCAAAGAATAGATACTTTTGAATTGTGGTGCTGGAGAAGACTCTTGAGAGTCCCTTGGACTACAAGGAGATTCAATCAGTCAAACCTAAAAGAAATCAATGATGAATATTTACTGAAAGGACTGAAGCTGAAGCTCCGATAGTTTGGCCATCTGATATGAAGAACTAACTCAGTGGAAAAGACCCTGATACTGGGAATGATTGAAGGCAAAAGGAAAAGGAGGCATCAAAGGATGAAATGGTTAGATAGCACTACTGACTCAATGGACACGAATTTGAGCAAACTCTGGGAGAGAGTGGAGGACAGAGGAGCCTGGCATGCTGCAGTCCATTAGGTCACAAATAGTTAGACACGGCTTAGTGCCAGAACAATAACAACAGCATATCAATTTATGTAGTCTCTGCACAAGTGTAACAAGAGTTATAATCTGAAAGTGTCCTTTAAATGTGAACATTCTGGCTTAGAAGCCTTCCTTTCTCTCACTCATCTACCAATCCAATGGACTATAGGGCTCAAATTTTTAAATAACAGTCTTCCCTATGAATTTTAACACAAAATGTATTCTTCAATTTTCCCTTTGACATCTGCTGACACATCTAGAAAGACCAGATGTTGTAAAATTAGGACTCATCTGTCCATTACATACACCACATAAAGAGCAAAGTAGAAGAAAATGCACAGACACGTGGGACAGCCGTTTACTCAAAACATACAAGTTGAGTCCTTGGCACCGTGTTCTCCTCCTTCCTCCCTGGACACGAGTGCAAAGGTCAAATGTGTACCATTCAAAGAGGGGGTTTGGACATTCAGCTTAACAGCAGTATTTCAAAAAACATGATTAAAAATACTTATAAAATATTTTATTTTACTAGATAATTTTGATATACATTTTAGAACATCTAGAAAAGCTAGCTGTTTCAAAAAAGTCTTTTTCATCATTAACTGCATGTATGTGAGGCATAAACTGCACCACAGTAAGATGATTATAATATAAATATGACTTCTAAATACAAGCAGTCTTTCATAGGACCCTTTTTCCTCTTCATAACAGAATCATCTCTGAATCTCATTTCATTTCATTTCTGTCTTTGTGTAATACTGGGATATATATTTTTCTTCTCTGGTGTCCATGATTTTATAGATTTTTATGAACCTAGGTATTATACTAGCTCTTAGCTCCTTCACATATGAATTGAGTTTATTCAATTCATTCTTTCTCCTAGTCATTCTTTCTCCTAAGTCAACATTCACCAATTATAGATGAAAAATGCCTTCAATTTTCTAATCAGCCTCTTCATAGCCTTGTGCTCTAACCCTTTGATCAAATGTGGAAGTGTCACTTATGGAGATGGTCTAACAATTACATTTCCAAAAGTTATTCCCAGAAGGTATTTCTTTTCTATGATTAAAATTTTCTTTCCCTTTTTCCTTGTACAAAAGAGTATTTACAAGCCAGGTGATTTTTAACTCTGCTTTATTGTATGCAACTGACTTTACATCTATCAAGCCTAGATGTAGAGAATAAGCTGAATTTTAGAAGGCTGGCAGGTGAAGTTTAAAGCAGCTTTTTTCAAATTATGTGCACAAGCCTTCTGTAAAGAGTGATCTTCTCAAGTGGTGGTGTGCACTTTCTGTTGGCCAAATATAGCCCATTATTCTCTCCTGTCTCTCTTTCAGTATTAAGGTCTAGATGACCATTAATCCACTTTGCTTCACCTTCCAGGGCTCCAGCTCCACTCATGTGCTGGGCTGCAAAGCCTTTGCCTGTTACTGTTGGGATGGGGTAACATCTCCTCCAGGTGGGACACGGGTGGCCAGGTCTGTACGGATCCTGGCCTGAGGCAGCCAAGCTCTCCTTAGTGCCAGCTGACTTTCTTAGCCTGGGACGGCCCAGGCTTTCAGGGCTGCTGTTCTTGCTTTGCCAGCCCGTTGCCACCTGGTAGCAGGGAGGATATCTGGATTCCTGGTCAAGGCTGCTGGCGGCTGTAGAAGGCTTGAGTCTGGCCTCTGCTTCTTACCTCACTCTTGGACTGAATTTGTCTCCCTTTTTTGTTATTGAAGTTTCTTTCTCCCCCCGCCCCACCCTTAATTAAAGTATAAGTCATAAATAAAAAGTATGATATACAGTGTGATGGTAAAATATAAATATATATGCTGAAATGATTACTAAAGTCAGTTAATTCACACATGCATCACTTCACATAGTTACCTTTATGCAGGAAGGTTGTAGTGAGAATACTAAGATCTAGTCTCAGCAAATTTAAGTATACAATGCAGTACTTTTATTTTTTTCAGCTTTGCATGTGAAAGTGAAATTTGTTCAATTGTGTCCAACTCTTAGCAACCAGATGGACCATACAGTCCATGGAATTCTCCAGGCCAGATACTGGAGTGGGTAGCCTTTCCCTTCTCCAGGGGAAATTTCCCAACCCAGGGATTGAAGCCAGGTCTCCTGCATTTAAGGCGGATTCTTTACCAGCTGAGCCACAAGGGAAGCCCAACTTTATCGTGGTATAATTGATAAAGTTGTAAGATATCTAAATGTACATTGTGATGGTTTTATATAAATATACATATATTTGTTGCTATTGTTCAGTTGCTCAGTTGTGTCTGACTCTTTGTGACCTCACAGACTATAGCCCGCTCGGTTCCTCTATCAGTGGGATTTTCCAGGCAGGAATATTGGAGTGGGTTGCCATTTCCTCCTCCAAGGGATCTTCCCAACCCAGGGATCAAACCCGTGTCACCTGAATTGGCAGGTGGATTTTTTTACCAGTGAGTCACCAGTTGCTGAGCCCTGAGTTGGATGAGTTCCTTATATATTTTGGATATTAATCCCTTATGGAATATATGGCTTGCAAATATTTTTTCCTGTTCCATAGTTCGCCTTTTCATTTGGTTGTTTCCTTTGCTGCACTATCTTCTTTTCCCTTTTAAATAAAAATGTTAAGCTTGCAGATATCTATTTAGTAGAGTTCTCCAAATAATAGGCGTATTAAAACTGAGATTGATTTAAAAAGCCTATGCCTTTTCATGTTTTTCTACTTATTCACAATCTTATATTAATATTGTAAGGCTAAAGAAATTGCTTAAAGCCTTGGAGAATTTCTTGAGAACTATTCATTTAAGAAAATTCATTAATAAAATTTGCATCAGAAAAAATGATGAAATATGTTTAAGTTTGAATATAATAACCTTTTGATATTTTATGAATTAAAACTTACCATCTCTAAAAATGTGTCATTCAATATTATATCCAGATGCTTAATTTCTTCATAGTTCTGGTTTGAGTTAAGCAAGTTTATATGGCCTCTGTTAACCTGTGTGGTCAGTGTACCTGGGAGCCTAGATATGAGAGAGTTTATAGTGTTGAAAGTTTCATTATTAGTATTTTCAAAAATATTTATATACCAGTGACATTTGAAGTATCTATGAACTTGTGTTCAGCAGTGGGGCAGCATTGATGGTTCTGCCAGTCACCTGGCAGAAACTTAACCAACAGAAAGTGCAAAGATTATTTAGTCCTTGAATAAATTTCAAGTCTCGACTTTGGTAGTAAACTCTTATTTAATCGCAACTTGTAATACTTATTTCATTAGAGTGGAATAAAATGAAAATAGTATTGGTGTGGGTTGGAGGGATGGAATAGAGAAAATGAGTTCATTTTATCCTGGAAATAGTTTGGAAATATTAATAAAGTGGAGTAACTATTGGATGCACAGAGAAGCAGCAGCCGCATCTCATAGGGAAAAATTTTGTATCCTGCAACTTTACCTAATTCATTGATTAGCTCTAGTAGTTTTCTGATAGCCCCTCTAGGGTTTTCTACATAAATTTTATGTCATCTGCAAACAGTGGTAGTTTAACTTCTTTTTCAATTTGAATTTCTTTCTCTTCTCTGCTTGCCTTGGCTAGGATTTCCAAAAGTGTGTTGAATAAAAGTGGCGAGAATGGGTATCCTTGTTTTATTCCTGATCTTAGAGGAAATGCTTTCAGCTTTTCACTTTGAATATAATGTTAGCTGTGGGTTTGTCCTATATAGGTTTTACCATGTTGAGGTAGATTCCCTCTATGCCCACTTTCTGGAGAGTTTTTTTTTTTTTTTAAATCATAAGTGAATGCTGAATTTTATCAAAAGCTTTTTTCTGCATCTATTGAGATGATGTATGGTTTTTATTCTTCAATTTGTTAATATGTGGCATCACATTCATTGATTTGTGGATATTGAAAAATCCTTTCATTCTTGGAATAAATACTACTTGATCATGGTGTATGATTTTTTAATGTTTGTTGGATTCGATTTGCTAGTATTTTGTTAAGTATCTTTACATCTATATGGTCATCAGTGATATTGATGTGTAATTTTCTTTTTCTTTTTTGTGGCATCTTTGTCTGGCTTTGGTATTAGGGTAATGGTGGCCTTAAAAGGACTGCTTTCCAGAATGTAAATGCTTCCTGTCACAGCAAGATTTCCAGATGAAGTACAAGATATCTTGACTAAGGAGATAAAATCCTAGATAAAAGAGCAGTTTGAGAAAGGTTGTGTATGTGTGTGTGTGTGTTGCTTAGTCGTGTCCGACTCTTTGCTACCCCATAAACTGTAGCCCACCAGGCTCCTCTGTCCATGGGATTCTCCAGGCAAGAATACTGGAGTGGATTGCCATTACCTTCTCCAGGGAATCTTCCCAACCCAAGGATCGAACCTGGATCTCCTGCATCTCAGAGAGTCTTTCCGTCTGAGCTATCATAGTATCTTCTACCACAGTATCTTCTAGACATGGGCAGTTTGAGAAAGGTCAGAGTGTGGGAAACAAGTCCAGGAAACAAGTCTCTCAATATGTTTTGAGAGACTAGAAAGAAGAATAGATATTGGGAGTTTCTTTAAAAAGTGTGATTTTTGTGTTAATGAAGCAGGAAATAAATTCAGTTTGAGATGATAGAGAAGTATTAAATAAGAATATAAAAGCTTTATGTTTCAAAAATTCTGATCCAAGCTATAAAAGAAGAACCCCTATTTTGAAGTGCTATAAAATATAAAGCAAGTGCAGTCCCAAACCCTGGATATTAAAAGTTTTAGGGTGAGAGTTGGACATCTGGACCCTCCTGACAGATCTGCATGCCACGATTTGGCTGGTGAATGCACCCTGTAGTGCTACTCTGGGAATCACAAGGCAACTCTTTTCAGATTTGGAAAAATCTCATGCTGTCTTTAGTCTTTATAGAATGGGAGGAAGCTCCCGAGGAAATCGGTGACCTCACTGATTTTGTGTACATTACAAGGTAATAATATGAGACTGTAGCTTGCTTTTATTCCTTGAAAACATAAGGGGATATTGGCTGAAATGGGATTTTTTGCTCATGTAGTCTTAGAACACAGAGAGACAGGGATTGTTTATAATTTATGGCTTACACATTATCTTTGTAAATTAAAAGTACTTCTTTATAAATATTGTTAGATCTGTGTGACTGTGTATGTAAAGTGGAGGTGGTAACAGCATTTGGAATGTCATAGTCAGGTGTTAACATTGTAGGAGTAATAATTTCATAAATACATCAAAATGTAACTGAAGCCTTTGCAAAGAGATTAGCATCATTTTTCATTGGTGAGATTAGTAGCACTCAGGGTACATGATTGGCATTAATGTACTCCAGCGTTAATAAAATGTAAATATCCCACAAGCTCCATTGTCCATGGGGACTCATTCTTAAGTTCTAGAATGCCATTCATTCTGGCCTTCTCACATTTAGTGGAAAACTCTGTCCTCTCATGTTGACTAGTTCTTCTATCATAATATCTTTTTTTCCATGGAACGAGAGGATGTTAGATTCACAATATCACATAATCTTTTTTGCTAAAGTTTTCTCTTGGTGGTGGTGGTTTAGTTGCTAAGTCATGTCCTTAGCACACTTCATATTGAAAGTTTTATGCTTCAGGACCTGATGTTTCATATTTCTGTCTCATTGCTAACTAATGAAATTCTAGTTATTTCCTTAAAAATTTTATGTCATCTTAATTGTTGATGAAAACATATACCTCATAACCAAAAATTAGGTGGTGTACTCTTTTCCTCAATAGTTGCATAAAAGGAGATACTTTTTGGTAACCCTGAAGTAATGCTTGTAAGTTGATGAAGTGATTCAAAAAAGTATTCATCTTACTTCCCTATTCATTGTGGAAACTTGTGTCAAAATGAATCACCAACTTATTTTTCTATTTTGTTTTATTAATACAATCATCCTTGAAAATCTAATCTGTAAAAAAGAAATCTGTAAAGAAATATGTGATAATATTGTTATTATGTCCTATGTCCTAAAGAAATATGTGACAATATTGTTATTATGTCCTATGATATATAACTAATAATTTCAAAAAATTGGTAATTTCATAATTTTTAAAGTATTTTTAAATTGACATTTTGGTTTTCTAGATAATGTCAGGTATAGGTAATTGTGAGGTTCATTTTTAAATGCAAAATAAATTCTTCGGTTTGATTTATTATTTATGATAAAGACATAATTTCCACTCTTGTATTCTTTATTCAAAGAACAAGTTTTAGAATCTTTTACCCACTTACTTGGGCTTCCCTGGTGGCTCAGCAATAAACAATCCTTGGGTCATGAAGATCCCCTGGAGACGGGGATGGCAGAAGGAGAAGGAAATGGCAAACCCACTCCAGTATTCTTCCCTGGAAAATTCCATGGACAGAGTCTAGTGGGCTACAGTCCATGGGGTTGCAAAAGAGCTGGACATGACTTAATGATTAAGAGCACTCACTTATCTAATAAGAGCAAATCTCTTATGCAAAGATCTGTTGCAATACCTGAAGACAGAGAGTGAACACTTCCCTTCCCTAATCTTATAAAAATAAGTTCTCTGTGCATTTGACAGAATCTGGGGATCTGAGTTTTATCTATTTTTAAACAATTAATGATAGGATGTAGAACATCATATGGATAGGGTGGTCACATATTTGCCTGGGACAATTCTGGTTTATATTTTTGTTCCAGCATGATTATTTAGAGTACCCTTTTTGAGTCTTAGAAATGTCTCCCACTTTGGATGGTAAATTAGATGGTGTATGTATAGTCCTCCTCTCTACCCTCCTCTGCCTGCATTCTTTTGATCTCCTGATATTTCCCAGTCTTTAAGAAGAAAATATGGTATGAGTTGAATAGCTAGTTTGGTTTAGGACTGTTCACAACAGTGGTAGTTCACATGTTTGAGGAATACAAGAATCAAGGAAAAAGATATTCCTTCTTACTTTTAAATACTGGTTTCAGTTTACCGTGGTCATCCTTTTGTCAAGTTTGAGGTTTTTGTCTTTGCTTCCAATTGGAAATAATATACTATCATTTGAAGATTAAATTCCTTAGGCATGGTCCAGTCATATACTCCAAACTATACAAAAGGACAACTTTTCTAAAAGGCAAATATAACTATGCCACTCTCTTACTTAATAATATTTCAATGTCTTACCACCACCTTTAAAATCAAGCCTAAACTACTGAATATTATCATTTAAATTTTTTAAATCTCTAAGGTTCCATGTCCTTTACATTCAAATGTTCCAGTGCCTCTTCAATATCCCATTTGTATTCATCACACAGATATCACAATACAGAATGTGGTAAACTGATCTGTTATCTTTTCCCATAGACCTGTTCTTCCATCTGTGTTATTTCATATGTCAGCATCACTATTAGTCCATGTTCAAATATCTCATTGTTTTCCTTTATTGTCATTTCCCAAGATAATCCTATCTCAGAGATATTTCAGATTTGGTTTCAGACCACCACCGTAAAGCAACCATTCCAACAAAGTGAGTCACATACATTATTGGCTCCCAGTGCATATAAAAGTTGTATTTACGCTAAATTGTAGTCTATTAAGTGTACAATGGCATTATGTCTAAAAAACAATGTTAGTATGAAATTTAAAAATACGATCATGTGAGCCTTCAGTGAATAGTAATTTTCTGTGGTATTAACATCAAAGATCACTAATCAGAGATGATCATAACAAGTATAATGATGAAAAAATTTTAATACTGTGAGAATTCCCAAAATACGATACACAGATGTGATGCGAACAAATGCTATTGGCAAATTGGTGCCAAAGACTTGCTAGTTGAAGGTTTGCCACTGACCTTTGATTTGTAAAATAAACAAACAAAGAAAAACCAAACAATCTCTGTGAAGCACAGTAAAATGGAGGTATGCCTATAGTCACTCAGACATAAGTTGGTTTCCCATTCAGTGTTAAGTCTTAAATGATGTTACATCATAGGCAGAGTCATCTCTTCCAAGAGGTGATTTAGAAACCAATCACTTTCCATCTTAAGGTTTCATTATCTTCTATTACCAGAGGGAGAGTGGGTGAGGAAGATCTCCTGGAGCAGGGTATGGCTACTCACTTCAGTATTCTTACCTGGAGAATCCCACGGACAGAGGAGATTTGCAGGCTACAGAGCATGGAGTCACAGAGTCAGACGTGACTGAAGTGACTGAGCAGAGCCCAGCACAATGTATAGTGTCATATTTAAAATATTTTCATGGTTATCTTCCTTAGTGCACTTAAAGGAGACGAATTAAAAAAAAAATTTCTGTGTCTTCAATACCTTGAGTAATTTTCACACAGATAATATATACAATGCTTACTATAACTGAGAAGGCATGGGTTGGTCTGCTGATATTACTGCTCCTTGGAGGGGAATGAAAAAAAAAGTTCATTAAAATCGATAGTTTCTGGATGTTAAATCAAATGCTGAGTAAATTCTTCAGTTCTGATCTTTCATCTTTTGTCTTTGTTCTAACTGGTCTTAGTCTTTTTTCTCAAGTATTCTCTTTCTCCATTATTTACCAGCCCAAGGAAACTTTTCCAGCCTCCAAGAGAGAAAAATTGTCCTTACTTCTGAATCTTTTCTTTACTGTCTCTGCTCAAGTCATTATTAGGCCCTTATTCCTGCATGATATAATGTTTGATATTCTTTGAAATATTTCAACATGAATGTTCTATTCTGAGGTATATACTAGCTGCTTTAAATTAGTCTTCAAGAGCATTCGATTGAACTCATGTAAATATACAACATAGAAGTAATCAGCTAACCTTGACTCAGACCCAGAGTCTATCCTGACCGCTTCAACTATCTTTACTTCCCATCACCATCAGAGATGTCTTCATTTTCATAAAGAATGTTAGAAATAGGTTTACATTGGTGAAATAAATGGCTTATTAATTAGCAGAATAGATATTGGAAATGAGTTTTTATTAATGAAGTTAGTAGATTGGCTATAGTATTACAGGGGGTAGGTACTTTGCTTTTCTTGCTTAAGAAGAATATAAAAACTCTCATCTTTTCTGAAGCTTGTGTCTTGTAGAATGGATCTGTAGGGGTGATCCATAAATGGTCCTGTAATCCTGCTTCTAGTGGGAAGGTTTCTTGGTCTCCTACTTACAGTTGATTACATCTGATACTAGAATATTGCCACATTTGTCCCAGATAAACCTTCCATGAAAGTTTTAGAGCACACAGAGGGACAGGAAGATGAGACATCTTCAAGAGTTCAGTGATGACTTTTGTGCGCATGTGTGCTAGGTTTCCAGGAAACAGTGATGTGTGTGGCAAAAATCGGGCTGAGCTTGGTTTCTGTTTTGGGCTTCCCTGGTGGCTCAGACTGAAGAATCTGCCTGCAATGCAGGAGACCTGGGTTCAATCCCTGGGTTGGGAAGATCCCCTGGAAGAGGGCATGGCAACCCTCTCCAGTATTCTATTTTAGGGGAGTCATCAATTCTTAACTATTTCTTTAACAAAACCCTCCAAATTGAAAAGTGTGTATATGCAAATTGAAGTAGACCATTCTACAACACTGAGTAATTAAGATTCTAAACCCCAGAATTGATCCCTTTTTTGGGGGGAGGGGTTTGTTTCTTCTTTTTCAACCTTAAGACAATTAATAAGAATTTCTAGCCCCTTCAGTGGGAAGAAGTAGAGAAATATTAAGAACACAAACTATTAGTAATTTAAAACTCTAATCCCCATTTGAATGTTTGCTGATTTAAATCTTGTAAAGACAACCCCTATGTTATCTATTTGTCAGGCAAAAAATCATTTAAAATATCTTTTTTAATGAGAATATATTGAAATGCATAATAACCAATTCTCAACCTCTCCCAATATTTATTCTTAAGGTGTATATTTCTAAATCTCTCTGATACTTTTAAAATCAGAAAATATATTTCTGAGGGATTTTCTCATTTATTTTCTCAGCATTCAAAGAAATGTATAATCTATGAGTGCTCTTACACCTAAGGTTCAGGTTATTCCCTGCAAGCATATGGCAACTACTGTTTTATACTTGGCCGCCTTTACACATTCACATTGCCTGCTTGGTCCCTATAGACATTTGAATTAGCAAACTTGCTCAGGAAGTTACCAGGCATTTCAAAAATTTCAAAGCTTTTTAAAATTTAAAATTTCAAAGCATTTCAATTGTAAATTATTATTCACTTTTAAAAGTTAAAATAAATGCACCACACAAAGGTAAGAGCTGAAATTGGGAAGTCTCTGATTTTAGCTACATTTGTATCTATTGCAGGGAATTCTTATCAATACTATTTTCAGAACTGAAGAAATTCTTTCCATACCTTGAACTTCTCAGCTGGGAATCCCATACACCTTACTAGGCAACACAAATGTTTTTTCCATCAGTATAGTTTTAATCTTGTATGCAGTATCCTGGGATGTGATATTAGTGATTCTTTCCTAATTTAGCAGAAGGTCATGGTTTGTATTATTCCCTTAAACATTTAATATATAAATGGAGCAACCTTCTGCTGCTTGTGGCATCAATTTAGATTTTTCATGCTTATTTCTGGTACATATGCTATTAATGCACAAGATTTGAAAAAAGATTCACTTTCCTCATTTGTAAAATGAGGGTGATGGTATTAGGTGCTCTCTCAGGTCCCTTCAGACTCTAAAATTGTATGGTTCTAGTAAGGTAAGCTTAAGCCACATTACTAAGAGTACTAAGAGTGATAGCTTTTCTTAGTCTAGTCTATGGCAAGCTTTTCTTAAATGGCCTACTTTGCTTAGAAACATCCACTAAGTTTCTCTTCGAATCCAGATTAAAGTCTGTTACTCTAACTCTCCAGTTCTGAGATTCCTAGATTTAGTAGAATATCAAAAATATTATTTATATGTGGAACTGATACCCCTTACCCCAATAAATAGGCCCCTTGAAGCATAATTCAATTTACCATGAGTTCTTATAGGATATTGTTTTATCCCAGTTCAGCTCAATTGCTTGTCGTGTCTGACTCTTTGTGACCCCATGGACCACAGCACACCAGGGCTCCCTGCCAATTACCAACTCCAATAGCTTGTTCAAACTCATGTCCATTGAGACAATGATGTCATCCAACCATCTCATCCTCTGTCATCCCCTTATCCTCCTGCCTTCAATCTTTACCAGCATCAGGGTCATTTCAAATGAGTGAACTCTTTGCATCAGGTGGCCAAAGTATTAGAGTTTCAGCTTCCAATGAACACTCAGGACTGATCTCCTTTAGGATGGACTGGCTGGGTCTTCCTGCAGTCCAAGGGACTCTCAAGAGTCTTCTCCAACACCACAGTTCAAAAGCATCAATTCTTCAGCACTCAGCTTTCTTTATAGTCCAATTCTCACATCCATACATGACTACTGGAAAAACCATAGCTTTGACTAGATGGACCTTTATTGGCAAAGTAATGTCTCTGCTTTTAAATATTCTGTCTAGGTTGGTCATAATTTCCTTTGAAGGAGTAAGCATCTTCTAATTTCATGGCTGCAATC
>SJYV01036855.1:8691-31035 GCA_006410875.1 Neotragus pygmaeus | reverse complement strand
AGTTTTAAAACCCAAATCCTTTTTTTCTCAAATGTCATAAGGCAGAAGTTCAAATTTTACTTCAGAAATAACACTC
This sequence comes from Neotragus pygmaeus, assembly GCA_006410875.1. Classification (NCBI taxonomy): domain Eukaryota; kingdom Metazoa; phylum Chordata; class Mammalia; order Artiodactyla; family Bovidae; genus Neotragus; species Neotragus pygmaeus. The sequence continues at coordinate 30,959 of SJYV01036855.1, read as the reverse complement.
ATCAGTTCCTCTGTACACCAACATGCTCCCAGGCAGGCACTCACAACACCTCCCTACCCCGACTCAAGGAGACTACAGTAACAAGACATTTGCCCCTAAAATCAGCTGGCCAGAGAAACCCAGTCAAATGATTGTCCTTTCCTGCCATACATAATAGGGCACCAAACACTGAATGGGCACAAACTGCAGTAGGAAGAGCAGATACCATCAAGGCTGGCAGTGGTCCACTGTGGCTAATCACAACCAGCTTGGCAGCCCGTGAGTCTCCAGCAGATAAGGCCAGTCAAGGCCCAAGAGATTGTTGTGGACAGCCAACTAATGTTTGGCTTTCCGTTCCGTTATATGGGCCCTCTTGTCTAATCATGGGCCAAATATTCACTATTTCCATTATTTTAATTTTATAATACTCTTTAATATCTGGCTGCCCAGGCACATGCTTCGGAGAAGGCAATGGCACCCCACTCCAGCACTCTTGCCTGGAAAATCTCATGGATGGAGGAGCCTGGGGGGCTGCAGTCCATGGGGTTGCTAAGAGTCGGACATGACTGAGCGACTTCACTTTCTCTTTTCACCTTCATGCATTGGAGAAGGAAATGGCAGCCCACTCCAGTGTTCTTGCCTGGAGAATCCCAGGGACGGGGGGAGCCTGGTGGGCTGCCGTCTACGTGGTCGCACAGAGTCGGACACGACTGAAGCGACTTAGCAGCCGCAGCAGCAGGCACGTGCTCATTATTCTTTTTGAGATTTCCTAAGCTACTTTTACCTATGTTTTTTATTCTTGCAGAAGCACTTTAGGATCATGTTGTCGGCTTTAATTTCCCATGGGTTTTGATTTGCACTAAAAATCTATAAACTTATATGGAATCATCCAAGTCAAGAACCTGGTACATCTCTCCACTTATTTGGGCTTTCCTTTATATACCTCAGTAAAATTTAATAGTTCTTTTTCTATAAGTCCTGCACAGTTCCTGGTGGGTTTATTCCTAAGTCATCTAAATGTTTGTCATTGTAAATGTGATAATTTTCTAGAATGCCTTCCTGTAACATATGACTATGCAGTAATACATGCATAAAACACCCAATGTCACAGAAGGGTAAAATAAAACTCTCTCATCACTCATCCTGCCAACCCTGACTCCTCCCATCGCAGAAATATCGGTGAAGAGTTAAGATGATTTTCCATGCTCTCTGGATTTTGTGAGTTTGGGGGCTTTTTTATGTTTTAAATAAACAAGATTATACTACATACTTTCCCAATGACTTTTCCTACAGAAACATGTCTTAGAAGAGTTTCTATGACAGTAGATATAGCTATGTGTATCCAGAATTACAAATTATGACATTATCTGTATGTGACAGTGTAATCAATAAACGTCCCCTCTAATGGACCTTTAAGTCACTTCCAGTTTTTCACAATGAAAATACTGCTTTGCCAAACATTCTTGTACATATATTTATGTGCATATATGCCAGTGTTTTTGTAGGAGAAATTTCTGAAGATAACATTTCTGGAGCCACAGTAATAAGCACATTTTGAATAACTGAAAGCTACTATCAAATCGTGCTGAAAAAAGAATTTACTACTTTGTACCAACATCATTTGGTACAACTTAAATTGAAGAAAGTAGGGAAAACCACTCGACCATTCAGGTTTGACCTAAATCAAATCCCTTATGATTATACAGTGGAAGTGAGAAATAGATTTAAGGGACTAGATCTGATAGATAGAGTGCCTGATGAACTATGGACGGAAGTTCGTGACATTGTACAGGAGACAGGGATCAAGACCATCCCCATGGAATAGAAATGCAAAAAAGCAAAATGGCTGTCTGAGTAGACCTTACAAATAGCTGTGAAAAGAAGAGAAGTGAGAAGCAAAGGAGAAAAGGAAAGATATAAGCATCTGAATGCAGAGTTCCAAAGAATGGCAAGAAGAGATAATAAAACCTTCCTCAGCGATCAATGCAAAGAAATAGAGGAAAAGAACAAATGGGAAAGACTAGAGATCTCTTCAAGAAAATTAGAGATACCAAGGGAATATTTCATGCAAAGATGGGCTTGTTAAAGGACAGAGATGGTATGGACCTAACAGAAGCAGAAGATATTAAGAAGAGGTAGCAAGAATACACAGAAGAACTGTACTAAAAAGACCTTCATGACCCAGATAATCACGATGGTGTGATCACTCACCTGAAGCCAGACATCCTGGAATGTGAAGTCAAGTGGGCCTTAGAAAGCAACACGACGAACAAAGCCAGTGGAGGTGATGGAATTCCAGTTGAGCTGTTTCAAATCCTGAAAGATGATGCTGTGAAAGTGCTGCACTCAATACGCCAGCAAATCTTGAAAACTAAGCAGTGGACATAGCACTGGAAAAGGTCAATTTCATTCCAATCCAAAAGAAAGGCAATGCCAAAGAATGCTCAAACTACTGCACAACTGCACTCATCTCACANCTGAACTGAACCAACATCATGAAAAGATTCATTTACCTGTACTCTTTATACTTTACATTTTCACTCTTAGTTTTTGGCAATCTGCCAAAGTATTGTTAAATAATTATTTCTTAAATTCATATTTCCCTGAGGATCTGAGAGATAATTTTATATTTGCATTGGCAATATCAATATCTTCTTCTATATCATGTCCTATCATAACACTTCATTGATAAGCCATTAATTTTCTTCTTAATCCTATGAATCTGCTGTGGGAGTTGTATTTTTGTTATGAATATGCATCTCTTGTATTACATATGCATTTTCCTTTTAATTTTGTGGTACTCTTATTAAATAAAAGTTTTGTATTTTTACATGGTTAAATGTGAGATTTACAAAACATGTACTTTATTAACATGTTAAATAACAAAATCTAGGGGTGGTCTAGTAACTACTGTTACTTCAGAGTAGTTACAGCCATAGATAATATTTCAAGTTATCTGCAAAAACTATGAAAATAGCTAAATCTGTTGGTGAAAATAGCTATGAAAGTAGCTAAATCTGTTGGTGAAAAAGCCCATATTCTGCTAATTCTACTGTGGTGTGTGTGCCACTTCATAATGGAAATAAACAGTAAATTTCAGATGGAGTTAATTGAAAAATAAAGACATAATTGTTTCCCATCCAAGTTGGCAAATTCCTTGGTCTGAAGTAATCCTTTTATTGAATTGTTTCCTAACTACTTTCCCGCAAAGTTAACTATTTCTTCCTTTGTGATCCCACAGCTGTCTACACTTGCACTTACAGAGTGTTCATGCCAAGGGCTTCACTTTCCTTATCTCATTTCCTCCCAAAGACAGTCAGCTGCTGGAGGAAAGGACTAGTGTTAAAAAAAGAGAGAGAGAGAGAGACAGTGCTCCACTCAAAATCCTGACTATAACAAGCCAGCATGACTCACACACTGGAAACTCAGTGTAAGACTGATGGTTAGTAAACAAATGAAATTATACCTGGAAAATATGTAATTGGAATTTGTTTTCAAAATCTATGTATATTATCATATCTGTGGCCCTCATTTTATCTTGGTGCTAAGCTTCCATCTCCAGACTAAGTCAGTGTTTCTCGTTTTTCTCGGTGTTGTTTGTTAAGTTTCGTCTCTCTAAGGAGCTTTTTCTTTTTGCTTTTTTTTTTTGCATTTGTCCGAATTTCTCGCTTCATGTAATTTACGGATATTCTATATCTCTGTTTATGTATAGTGATCCTTTTGAGAGCCAAAAAATTGTCATTTTTGTTTACTCCCCACAAATGAATTCTTGCCAGAGGCAAAACCCATTATCACCCTGTTAAAGATGTACAGACTGGATGAAATTCTATGAATGATTAAACATATTTGTATTCTCAGACACAGAAATCACAAAACATTCTGTTAGTTGTCCAGAAACAATTAGGTCTTATCCTCCTTATTCCTTCAGGCCAAAAAGTTATAAAACCAAAGAACACAGTATAAGAAAAATAGAGACATTTTAAAAAATCACAGTTGAACTCCATTCTTGCCACATAATACACTTTCTCTCTTCCACCAAATAATGTCTTTCACATGTTTATTACTCCATATGTCATTAAGAAAAAAGCATGGGATGCCTGGAGTTATAATGGGCAAAAGGCACACACATACATACCACCAGTTTGGAGTTACTGTGAAGTCTCTTTGAACATTTCCAGCATTTTAGAAAAATGACTCACTCTTGCTGGCAAGGGCAAAAATAAAGAGGCACCGCAGCACTGACAGTCCTTTGATATTAGGGTGCTTTTAAAAGAAAAGATGCTAAGTCTTTGTTGGAATCATGTACTAAAATAGAATGGAAAACCTCAGTGACTTAAAAGCTGAATGGAAATTGGTTTGATCATATTTTAAAACTTCAGCCAAGATTTCTTCAATATGATAACATGGCATATTCAAAAGATTTCTGCATTGAAAGTAGTAACCTGCTAATGTTCTGAGACCCCTAAAGATAAGACTCTGAATCAGTTGTCGTAGAAGCAGAAATTACAATAGTTCATGAACTGATGAAACACTGTGAACATTTTAATATATATAAAGTTCATTTTTAAAACCACACAAAGTATAAAATGCATTTCATAACATAAAATAAAACTAAGCTGAAAAATGGTAAAGCTCTCTGTATTTGCTGGCAAACAGCATGATGTGCATAAAAGATTTCAGAAAAGTTCTGTTTTTTATTTTTAAACTCCTTTCACCCTTTCTCCAAATTAAAAAAAAACAAAAAACAAAAAAACTGTGAATAAATTTACCAGAGTTAACATAAGCTTGCTGCTGCTGCTGCTGCTAAGTCGCTTCAGTTGTGTCCGACTCTGTGCGACCCCATAGATGGCAGCTCACCAGGCTCCCCTGCCCCTGGGATTCTCCAGGCAAGAACACTGGAGTGGGTTGCCATTTCCTTCTCTATAACATAAGCTTATTTGCTTGCAAATATTTTGTTTGTACTGAAAGAATTATGTCATTCTTTATTAGAGTGTCATGTTTTGTTTTCTATTTGAGGGTCTCATTGTTTATTTACAAAGCATCTTGTTTTATAAAAAATAGTTCTTTTATTTATTAGAAAACATTTATGGACAACAAAGTTCTTGTGGTTTTAAGAGCAGGGGAGAGGAAAAGACATAAATAATGGCTACAGCGGGTTGCCATCTGGGTGACAGGCTCGTGAGCTGTACTGTTGGGAGTAACAGTCTTGCTCCTCATTCCCCACACTTGCTGATCAATAGCCATTGGGCTAATGAATGAGCAGATTTTACTGACTGCTGATCCAGACAGGTGAAGCCCTTTCCTCTCTATCAAATACAGTATACTTACTTAACACTCCAGATGTTTTATATTCTCTCCATCTGGGTGATCTCTCAGTCTTGTTATTGTGAGTAACAGGACTGGCAGGGGAGGGCAGGCACACAGAAGTCTGGCTCAGGCCCCCATTTACCCTCCCCCTTCATGGCACCCTGCCACAGAGCATACATGGCGGATCCTGTGGAGGAAGCTGGAATTATCTGATCATCAGTCTTCTCTAAGTGAACAGATCTCACCACTGTGCCTCCATCCTGCTGACCTCAGTCCCCAGAAGAAGACAGTCTCATATCTCCTGCACTCCCTAACTCCACATGGCTCTGAGCATCCCCTGACTCAGACATGCCCTTTCTGGGTCCTCTCAAACCTTCTACCACTTGAAGAGTCCATGTCCGTCATCAGGAAAATCCCTTGTGCTCTCATCCTCTTCTCTGAATGTTCCCTTCACCCTGGTGAACACACGATCACACCAGGACGTGCACGGCTTACCTGGACACCCCTCTGAGTGACAGCTGACTTTCTCTCACATTCCTCAGGCCTGCAGGCTGGCAGGGAGGCACATGTGCTCTCTGCTACTCCCAGGCTGTGCCCTTCCTCCGTCTTAAAAACCCAGGTCCCCTTGAGGCACATGTCTCCAGATACACAAGCTAATATAGTTATCCACTATATCCAGTAATACGCAGGAGACTTGGGTTCAATCCCTGGGTTGGGAAGATTCCCTGGAGAAGGGAATGGCAACCCACTCCGGTATTCTTGCCTGGAGAAGTCCATGCAGAGAGGAGCCTAGCAGGCTCCTATTTCCATGGAATTTCAAAGAGTCAGATACAGCTGAGTGACTTTCACTAGCACTAGCATAATCCAGTGGGGCTTTCCTGGTAGCTCAGCTGGTAAAGAATTGGCCTGCAATGTAGGAGGCCTGGGTTCACTGCCTGGATTGGAAAGATCCTCTAGAGGAGGGTATGGCAACCCACTTCTTGCCTGGAGAATCCCTATGGACAGAGGAGCCTGGTGGGCCACAGTCCATAGGGTCTCAAAGACTGAGCAACTAAGCACAGCACAGCAGAGCATATCCAGTAATACTCCCCTTTATTCCTAGAACATTTTTGCTATGGTTCTATCGTCTTCTTGGTCACTAGTCTGATTGAGTTTAGAAATTTCATTTAAATGACTCACCTAAAACTCGGAGGAGGGTCCATGCCCTGCTCATGTCCGAAGATCCTGTCTTTTCGTGTTCCTCCATCTACACACCCCTATACCCCCATTCATCCTGACCTGTGACTGCCAACCCACTCAAGTCGCCCCACTGCAACCACCCCCGACAGCCATCACTTCCTCCCTGCACCCTCACTGCTCTCCTTCCAGCATTTAGAGTCCAGGGCCCACTGCCAAAGACGTTCCATAGCCAAGCTCTTAGTTTCATCACTCCAAAGTTGATTAAATCCAACCACACTTACTACAGATGTCCCTACAGAACAAAATGGCTAAATATAACCACAATTATCCTGGCTCTTTTCCCTTAAAACATATCATCACTTTAGTGGCTGTTGAAGCTGCCTGGAGTCCAACATCTCTCTGCTATATGGACATTTCCATTTGAGGAGACCCATTGGAGATCTACAAGCTTCCCTTGTAGCTCAAATGGTAAAGAATCTGCCTGTAATGCCATAGACCCCAGTTTGATTCCTAGGTAGGGAAGATCCACTGGAGAAGGGATAGGCTATGCACTCCAATATTCCTGGGCTTCCCTGGAGGTTCAGTTGATAAAGAATCTGCTTGCAATGTGGGAGATCTGGGTTTGATTCCTGGATTGGGAAGATCCCCTGGATGACAGCATGAAACCCAATCCAGCATTCTTGCCTGGAGAATCCCCACGGACAGAGGAGCCAGGCTGCAGTCCATGGGGTCACAAAGAGTCGCACACCACTGAGTGACTGAGTATAGCATAGCACACTGGAGATCTCTCTTTAAATGACTTCATCCTCTCCATCACCAGCACCTTGATAATGGCCTTCATTCTCACTTCCCTGATTTCTCTGAGAAAATAAAATATAATCAGAAGGGAACCCAAACCCCATCACCTCTGCACAGGTGACCACACATCTACACCTTTCCTGCTGAGTTCTGGATCCCAGCCTCCCCCCACACTACTCCAGGACACTAATCCTGCAATTACGCCACTCAGTGGGCATCACCAATTGTCCCTTTTCATTCCTTCAGCATGCAAACACGCTGTGAGTTCTCAATCAATCAATCACGATCTCCAGTGAAACTACACTCTCCTGCACCACCCCACATTTCTGGGACACAGCAAAAATTCCCAGAGGAGTTGTATGCAGATAGTCACCTCTTCTCTTTATGTTCTCCTCCACTACAGCTGCTTGTCAAGATCACCAATGAGCTGCTCACTGCTTGTGGTCGATTCTTAGCCTTCATCTTTATCCAGCTCCCATTTGACAATAGGTGTCGTTCCATCCTTCTTGAAAGTCATTCTCCTCGCTTCCAGAGCATAGCACTCTCCTGATTTTCCTCTTTTCTATCTAGCTGTTCCTCCTCAGTCTCCTTGGTGACTTCTCCTCTTGATGGACTGTCCCAGAGCTCACAGACCTCTCCTCTATCACACTCAATACACTAATCATGTGTCTAGTCTTGAACACCACCTGTTTTTTGATGACCCTCAAATTCACATCTCTAGCTCCCTCAAATTCATATCTCCAGCTCCAATCTCCTTCCTGAACCTCAGAATCACACTCCACCCGCACCTTGATTCATTGACTTACTCAGGCCAAGTAGAGTAGGAAATGGCAACCCACTCCAGTATTCTTGCCTGGAAAATTCCATGGACAGAGGAGTCTGGAAAACTACAGTCCATGGGGTAGCAAAGAGTTGGACATGACTGATCAACTGTGCACTCACACACACTCAAGCCAAAATCCTTGGAGAGGGTTTCTCTGGCACTACCCACATCCAACCTGTCAGCAAATCTTGTTGCCTTGCCTGCAATCAGCATCGTTTCCGAGTCTCAGTTCTCTCTACTTCCACCTGCACTGAGAGTGTGGGCTGAGCCTCCAGCATCTTTCTCTACATCTTTGTGTTAGTAACAGCCTCCTAAGAGCTCTCTATGCTGGAGCTCTTGCCCTATCACCATCCCCACCACCACCAGACAGACCACCCCTCCACACAGTGCCAGGGGATCCTTTTAAAAGATAAAGAGGATCATATTATTTACTGGTCTCGAAAGCCTCCATTCACCCTCGTTCACACTCAGGGTAGAATGCAAACTCCTTGCTGTGATCTATGAAACCATGCCTCAGCTAGCCCTTGGTAATCTCTCCAGACTCAACCCCACTTACTGTTCGATCCTCCTCCAGCTCCTGGTTCTGCCACAGGCACAGCAAGCGGGCTCCTCCCTCACAGTGTCTGCGCTTGCTGTCTCTTCTGCCTGGATGACTGGTCCCACAGGACAGCCGAGGCACCCGACTCCTTACCACTCAGGCCTCTGACCAATGCCACCTCCTCTGAGAGGCATCCCCTGCCCGCCTCATCTGACAGGGCAATACCTGTCACTCATCTTGTTCTAACTACTCACAGCATTTGCCAACACGTGTCACCCTTTATTTGCCCCCTTAGTATTCTTCTCACGCAGTAGAATGGCTCCCTGAAGGAAGGGACTTTGGCCCACTGTTATCTCCAGAACTTAGAATAAGTCTGGAAGCTAGAGGTGCTTTAATAAATAAATCTTTGCCAAATGAATGTGAGAATCTCTTTTGTCTTCTTGCTCTGAGAAAACCTACCCCATGTAAATAGGAATTGCATAATTCTCCAGGGGATTTGGGATAGAAGGCAATGTTCCACCTTACTTTCACAAGAAAGGAAAATGGGTTTTTTTAAAAAAATACATATAATTCATTTTTCATGTTCCTCCCTGGATACCCTAGGACAGCCTCCAATAGCTGATTGCTGCGAGTAAACCTCCTCAGGCAGAGGTCACCTGCCCTGTCTGAACTTGCCCATGTCCCACAGCAAGAGAAGAAAAACCAACTGGAGAATTTTCAACGAAAAAAAAATCATTGCCTGAACAAAGACTAAACATCTCACACAGTAAAAGTCAGGAAAAGATATTCATTATTAAATTCATGGTAGATGTAAATATTTCTTAAATAACTCTTTTAACAATCTCATCTCCAAAGAACTCAGACTTCTTCTCCAATCATCACCCTGACTCCCCTGTATCAGATATGTACTCCCCTGTACCAGCTCTTTATAAACCACCAATCTCAGGAAATCGAAATAATCTAAAAGTCTAATCCATAATAACTTAGATGAAAAATTCAAAAGGTAAAGAGCTTATCTTGAAAGCTTTCCTCATGGCTCTGAAATTGAACTATTTTATCAGGGCCAATACATCCCTGGGAAACAAACATAGGGTAACACACTCCAGTTCACACCAAAAGTTAAATACACATAACAGTTGCCACAGACCATGTGCAAGAGAATCCTTTGCTTTACAAAGAGTGAAGGTCAGTGTCAGACCTGTTTCTGGAATTTCCACTTGCAGAAGACAGTCACTTACACAAGGTACTACTTAATCCTCAGGACAACCCTGGAAACAGGCCCTGTCATCACCTCCACTTCACACGTGAGGAAACTGGGTCAGAGAGAGGCCAAGGAGCCCTTCTACAGCACAGGGCCAGCTGAAGCGCAGGGACAGGGCTAGGGCCCCAGCCCAGGCGGCCCGCCCCGAGGCCACGCCTCCCCCCGGCCACCCCACAGGCACCTACAGCCCACACCGCCGCCTCTCGAAGACACTGGGAAGCAGCCGAAGAAAAGTCAAATAAATTGGTTATATTTTCTCTTTGACCACTTCACATATAATTTGCTATCAACGATTCCAAATTAGAGGATTAACTTTTTCTCTCATCCAAAACGTGTTGGCCGTGGAGGTGGATACACACACCCACACACGTGGCACGCCTGACAGAGTCCTACTGCACTAGACACACACACAACGAACAACAGAGAAACCTAAAGAAACACATCGTCCCAATGTCAATGTCCTAGTTATGATTTTATATTCCAGGCTTGCAAACGGCTACCACTGAGGGAAGCAGAGTAAATGTCGCACAAATCTCTCTGTATTAGTCCTCATGATGACGTGTAAAGCAACGATGATCTCCATAAAAATTTCAGACACAGGGACTTCCCTGGCAGTACAGTGGTTAAGACTTTGTGCTTCCAATGCAGAGGGCACAGGTTCAGTCCCTGATCAGGGAACTAAGATCCCACATCCTGCAAAGCGCAGCCAAAAAAATAAAATTCAGATACAAATTATTAAACTACGTATCTTGAGAGGGTTTCACTGCTTGGAAATCTACTTTGGAACACATTTGGATTTTCCCTGCTGAATTTCAAGCTACTTTTTGTTCCTAACAAGACGCAGCTTTGGGGAACTCCTGCTAACTTACCTCCCACTGCCAGTCTTTCCCCCTCCCTCCAAGAGACTCCTTACATAAAACATCTTGGTGGCTTTTATAACAAGGTCAAAGTCCTTACCAGGGCCCAGCTCTCTCTCTCTCTCCAGCCCCAGAGGCCTGTTCCCTCCGGCTCCACCAGGCTCTCCAGCTCTTCTGCCTAATACTTTCCTGCCCACTCTTCAAATTTCAGTTCCATAAACAATACTTTCTTGGGCAAGACCTGCCTGTCCTCCCTGTCCTCAGTCCCTATCCTCAGATCCTCAGGCAACGGCATAGACTATTATCTGTAGGGTTCACGGAAATGTAAATTTAACATCCACCTATGTAATTGGCTGGTTGATACTCACCTACTCACTGGACCTAAACTCCATGGAGAAGGAGTCATGTTTATATTTCCTCAACACTGCACCCACACATGAGACACTTCCACTGATACAAGACTCTTAGTGAAGTAACACCAAAAATTAAAAGTAGCTTTTAAAAATGGTAACTTTTGCCTATTTCCTCCTATCTCTGTACACCCTGATTGGGGAAGGGGGTGGGATTCTGCAAATAATATGTATAATTTGTCATTGAAACATCTAAGAAACTAAAAAGAATTCATTAATATCACTATTTAAGTGTCTATCCATATTTTTTAATGGAATTACCTTTTTTCTAAATTTATCTTGGTTTTTCCCATATCTCCATTCCATAGGTAATGAAAAGGTAAACAAAAATGCAAAAATAAAATCATTTTTAAAATTAATTTTCTCTCTGTGCTCTGTGCTTAGTCACTCAGTCATGTCCAAAGTCCATGTGACCCCAGGTACTTCCTGCCAGGCTTCTCTTTCCATGGGATTCACCAGGCAGGAATACTGGAGTGGTTGCCACGCCCTCCTCTAGGGGATCTTCCCAACCCAGGGATCTTACCCAGGTCTCTGGCACTGCAGGAAGATTCTTTAATTCTAATAAATTAGCTTTATTTCTTCACAAACCTTTGATCCACAAGTAAAAAAATGAAAATGTATATAAATGAGGCTTTTTTTATTATTGTTAAAATAATAATAAGTGGAATTTTCAGGCTTGTTATTAAACAAAAGCCAATAATGATTGATTATTCTCCTTACAGCAATGTACTTGTTTTTGCTTTTGTGATTGTCACTGTTACGTTTTTATTAGCCTCTTCATAGCATCTGTGACTATACAAAAACCATTACCACGCATGTTAAAAAGCAGAACATTACTTTGCCAACAAACGTTCGTCTAGTCAAAGCTATGGTTTTGCCAGTAGTCATGTATGGATGTGAGAGGTGGACTATAAACAAAGTTGAGTGCTGAAGAACTGATGCTTTTGAACTGTGGTGTTGAAGACTACTCTTGAGAGTCCCTTGGACTGCAAGATCAAACCAGTCAGTCGTAAAGGAAACCAGTCCTGAATATTCATTGGAAGGACTGATGCTGAAGCTGAAGCTCTAATACTTTGTTTGGCCACCTGATGCAAAGAACTGACTCACTGGAAAATATCCTGATGTTGGGAAAGCCTGAAGGCAGGAAGAGAAGCAGATACTAGAGGATGAGATGGTTGGATGGCATCACCGACTCAATGGACATGAATTTGAGCAGCTCCGGGAGTTGGTGATGGACAGAGAAGCCTGGCATGGGGCAGTCCATGGGGTCGCAAAGAGTCAGATACAACTGAGCGACTGAACTGAACCGACCCCTCCTACTGCTAGAAAAAGGTTAGGGGAGGCTTCCCTGGTAGCTCAGCTGATAAAGAATCCACCAGCCATGCAGGAGACCCTCGTTCGATTCCTGAGTTTGGAAGAAACCCCAGAGAAGGGATAAGCTACCCACTCCAGTATTCTTGGGCTTCCCTGGTAACTAAGTCAGTAAAGAATCTGCCTGCAATGTGGAAGACCTGGGTTGATTCCTGGGTTAGGAAGATCCCCTGGAGGCGGGCATGACCACTCACTTCAGTATCCTTGCCTGGAGAATCCCCATGGACAGAAAAGCCTGTTGGGCTATAGTCCATGGAGATACAGAGTTGGGCACGACTGAGCGACTAAGCACAGTACTATCATAAAAGAGTCACAATGTCTAGCACGCATTTGGATGTTGGAGGCAGCATATGCCTCACTTGGCTGTGCTACTCCACTCACCAAATAATTCAAAGAGATGCCAGTTTTGAGTGGGACTCAGACTAGAGAGGCCTCTGCAATAGATTCAGGCTGCTGTAAGAGCTGGCCTCTCTTGGGTCTCATGACCCCACAGATCCAGGGGGCCTAAAGTGTAAGTGGCAAAGCCAGAGGCTGGAGCCTTCAGAAGGGCCCTGCAGGGGACTCACAACACAGACGCTCAGGATTTGGGAGCAAAGTTCTGCTGCCATCTGCGGATAATTACTCTCCTTTAGAGAAACAGCTCTTGGCTGCTGCTGGGCCATAACAGACACTAGACACTTAACCATGAGCCACCAAATTCCCACATGACCTGAGCCATCCATCATGAACTGGGGTGCTGTCTGACCCTCCACACAGTGAAGCGGGGCATATACAGCAGTGATATATTTAGGGTCAAACCAGCCCCAAATGCCCACGGTCCCCACTCCACCCCACCCCACTCCTGATTCGTTACCTCCTCTTTCCTAGCCCACACCTATGACCTTAGGGGCTATTCCATTCAACCCTCTGACTAAGACAGAGCCCAGGCTATTTTGATATGCAGGCACTACCCAAGAGTAGAGGGCTGTATCCCTCCAGCCCCTTTCTAGGATATCTAAGTGGTGAAGGGGAATCCTGCCAATGGACAGAATTGCAAGTACTGCCTCTTGTTCATTTTGCTTGAAAGGAGAAATGGCCAGAGATACGAGTTTATACTGCTTCATGGGCTGTAACCAATGGCTTGGCTGGATGGTGAGGAATTTGGAAGGATATGATGAGAAAACTAGTAAGGAGGAGGGAAGAAGTATGTCTCTGAAAACTTAAAGATATCTGTGTCCACACGAATGCTCATCAAAGGGTTATCTCAGCAGAGGAGGGCTTTAACACTCAAGAAGACAGGATAACCTGTTGTGTAGATACCAATCAGCCTCCTTCCCCTGCCATTGCCCAAAGGGCTCAAGAACGTGACCACAGTTCTGATCCAGTGATAGAGTACTTGTGAGACACACACACAACACAAATACAAAATCTATCGGGCCAGTTGTCATCACGGCTTTTCTGCTCATGTTCATATATATATATATCACTTATTATACAGTTTGATACTATAATTCAGCATTATCACTACACAGAAGAGAAAAAACACAAATATCTGTTGTTTACGTATTTAATAGAAAGAAGAACCAAACTTCTAACAAATATTAACTTGTCAAAAAATTAAAGAAGTTCAAAGAGTTAGAAGCTGGGTTTCATTTCATATNGAGAAAAAACACAAATATCTGTTGTTTACGTATTTAATAGAAAGAAGAACCAAACTTCTAACAAATATTAACTTGTCAAAAAATTAAAGAAGTTCAAAGAGTTAGAAGCTGGGTTTCATTTCATATATCTCAAAAGGGAAAAATCTAAATTCATCCAAATAATCCTGAATCACTTCTGAAACTAAACAGGATCTATGTAGACCCCGTGTGTGCCAGGAAAAACTGTTATGAGAAAAAGAGGCAGTATTTTTTTACTTATTACAAATATGAGTGTGATGAATCAAGCCAGCTGGAGGTCCTTTGATTTGCTGGTCACAGAAGCATCATGCTCAGCATAATAGTTTTACAATCACCGAAAGGACATGGGTAAGCACTCCCACTTCAAGCAGTATGGAAGACCAGGTATTCTAAAAAGCTCCTAGGCAATAGTTCAGACAGACACTGGGCTAACCACAACAAGCATGATGATTGCTTATCTCATGGACAACTTGGAAACGAAAGTCCAGGTCTGGTGCCAGAAGGTGGTAACAGCAAGGAGACAGGAGCTGGCCCCTTGGATGCAGCCACACCTGCAACCCTTGCAGACAAAGGTGGGGAGTCAAACCTGAGAAGCTTGCATCAAGCCAGGACTCCTGGAGGAAACATTTTTGCCTTTAATAGGGGTCCTGAGGGGGTCAATACTGGGACTTCAGGGCACTGCCTAGTAACGCAACACACCCAGGTACCGGGCGGCCTCCTGGACCTGAAAGGGGGAGGGGAGTCAAAGATAACCTCAAGATGACTGTATTTTGGAAATCACAAAAATTTGTCTACCTTTTCTAGTAAAACAAGAGTGAGAGGCTGCTTCAAAATTTCCAGAAACAATTTCCTTCAGCACCAACCCAGAACTGCGCAACAGGAGCTCTCCTGACAAGCAGATCCCTCAGGTCAGGCACTGGAACCCAGTCAAAGAAAGACCTGCACACTTCAAATTGTCTTCCCACCATGAGCTGCAGGCTTACCTTCAGCAGCAACAAACCAGGCACTGATGCAAACCAACAAACTTCTGTTTACAGCAAACAGAATTGTATGGCTCCTTTCATAGTTAATTCCTTATTCCAGCTGGAATGAATTTGGGCATGTGGTTTAATTTGAGACTCTAGCTTGATTTTATTCCAAGTTCTTAACCAGTTTTTTTCATCCAGGGATGGAGGATCCAAGTCACAGAGGAAAAGAGAGAAAGACCTAACCACACACCCAAAAAAAAAAAAAAAAAAAAATCCTTTAAACCTCCACACAAAAAGCAAACATAAATGAAAAAGCAAAAGAGACACTAAAGAGAAATAAAGAACAAATACAAAAGATTACAACTCATAAAAAAACTCTTTCTAATCCATACGAACAACACTGACATCCTGCAAGAAAAATTGGCAACAATAAGAAGCCTAAATAGAAAAACACAGGAAGAAATGTGTAGCCCAACTGGTCAGAAGTTTAAACAATCTAACATTTTTACATATTTGAAATCTTCAAATAAAATAAGATTAGCCCCTAGGTTTACAGAGAAAATGTTATTGCATACTGGTTATTCTGAATGTCACCTGGCCCCAGTGCATTTTTAACAATCTGCAGGTACCAGTAATATTTACATGAATAAATATTTAGGAAGTCAGTTCTGAAGATGGATGTTTGGCGGAATTGTTTAGAACACTGAACGATTATGGCAGTCACTGGATTGGGCTTCTGAGACCTCCCTGGAACAGAACCCACCATAAGGAATATGATTACCTCACAGCCTCCAGCTCTGGAGGCTTCAAAATCCAACTCACACCCGGACCCAGGCCTCACCCTTCTCAAGCTGCTCCCGATGACGGGCAGGGCCATTCCTGCC
Organism: Neotragus pygmaeus; assembly: GCA_006410875.1. Classification (NCBI taxonomy): domain Eukaryota; kingdom Metazoa; phylum Chordata; class Mammalia; order Artiodactyla; family Bovidae; genus Neotragus; species Neotragus pygmaeus. The sequence continues at coordinate 14,926 of SJYV01036855.1, read as the reverse complement.
CAGCAGGGTAACCCTCCACAGGGCAGCGTTCCCTCCGGGGCCTCCTGATGGTCTGGCCAAGACTCTTCAGGCGCTTATTCAGTCTAAACCCCTTCCATCCCATTCTGCCTCCTTCCTCTCTCCCTTCACAGCCCCCAGTCATCTGTCTCAGAGTCTCTGCCCACCTGTCCTGCTCACATGCTTGTATCCTATATGGGCTTGTCTCCCAGTGAATCTCCTGCCTGTCCAATTTCATCATAGATTCTGCTTTCCAGAGCACCTGAACTAGTTTAGTCATCACCAATACTATTTTGTGGTTTTTATCTTCTTTTATAAGAAGGGAATAGTTACTTTAGATATAAGGTACATTAAACTTCATAAATGCTAAGCAACTGCTTATTTACAAAAGAATTTGTATAACAAATACTATTACAAATACTACTAGCTTTCATACACTAAAACTATCAAATGATTTAACAAATGTAATTTATGAGCATGAAATATTAAGTAGAAATTATAGTTGTTTTCATACAGAGCAATAATTTTATACATTCTCATGGTTCAAATAGCACTGATATATATACATACACATACTTTCCAGGTTACTGGTGTATTCACCACAATATACTCAAGTCTTCCAAAGGAAATGATTTTGATCAGAGAAATAAGTCAGCAATCTACTTAATACCCACAAATCAAGGCTTAAAAGTAATCAAGTTCTACATTTGAACTGGGTAATTTGCATATTGTAATTTGAGTTATATTATCAGACAAAGATTTATTTATTTTGTTTCTATAGCATCTTGGATAGGACAGCTTGAAAAAACTGCCAAGTAGGTAACACTTCCCTTGACAGCCTCCGACTCAGTTTTAATCTTTCAAAGTTCTCTGAATCCTCCCTCTCCATCTCACCACTACTTAAGAGGCTGAAACTAGGCTCTTCCCTCATCATTCACATCAGTGTGCCTTTCAGGTCAACCTCAGCTCCCTAAACATCAGTTTCAGGCCTCAGGCTTTTTTCCTCAACCAGTCCCCAAATACAGGTGTTCCATTATCTTCTGAATATTTTTCTCTTTGATAAATGTGAGGATCATTCATGTCACTAAGAGATACCATTCATAATACACTTGTTTTTCAGGAAGAAAATAATCTGAGCTCCAGTTAAACTTGTCCTGCCAAAGTAACCCTGTGACCTGCAGCTGAATGGATTAAAGCAAAGCCTCATTGATTTGATAAGTAAAATATAGCTGACTTCAGCTTTTATGCTGACCTTGGCTTTCTAACTATTCCTTGTCAAAATGTGTTATTGCTGGCTTTGTCTCCAAAAATGTTAATGGGAGGTAGCTGCTAAAGAATTGCGTGAAGACAAAAATTTCAGATAAGACACATGCAAGATAAACATTTGTCTTTAAACATATTAGAAGCCCAGTGTAGGAAATAGTCTTCATAAGTCTTAAAAATCCCAGCCACTGTTAAACTTACCAGGTCTAGCCCTACTTTCTCTTGTTGGTGTTCATTTAATCACATCTGATTTCCTCCTTAGAATTTATTAATTTAGTAACCATTTAATCTCAGTAACACACCTACTGGAGAAAGATCCAGGCCAGCTCCTGAGATTCACTGGATCTGTACCATTTTATATAAACAAAGAATCATCTGACTCCTTAAATTGTCATGGGAGATATCAAAGGAAGGAAGAGAGGGGAATGGAAAAATTAGACTTTCAGCAATGACTTGGATCCTGTTTTTTACATTGTGTCATATAAGTTCTCACCATCTCTGAAAGTGATCCTTGTTTTTTAGATGCTTTTCACAGACGCTATTTCACTTAATTGTCAAAGCAACCCTGGGCTGTAGGTTTGTACTGGCTCCACTCTGCAGATAAGGAAAAGTCTGCTGATGGGATTTTAGTGACTTAGGTGAGACCTACATTTACTATGTGACAGACCAGGGGATTCACCCCAGAAAAGAAATCTACTGCAGAGCCCAGCATCACACCACACCATCTGAGGTTCCTCTTACCACCATATGTCACAGGAGCATGAATGGCTGTTTGTTTAATTCTAGAATGTAGTCATCTTTTGTTTCATAGTCACATAGGATTTAAAAGGCTAAAAGTGATATACATGAGAAAAAATACAAGCGTATCTAAAACCTAAGAAAATACATTTTCTATAGCTGAACAGTAAGGTGTAATGTTTTCTACTGGAAAAGAAAGCTATCTAATGAAAACTACAATAGTAGATAGACCCCTATAATAAGTGTCACTGCCTATAATCATATTTGAAATCTGGATAGTTTACATCTTTAGGCAACCACTTCTGTAAATCTTAAATACATGAATGCATTTTAGTCTTTCCTTTAAATTGAACATTAATTCTCTGGGTTATAAAGTAATTAGTCTTTGTTCCTCAGATTGCTGTACTTTTATGCTCTTTAAAAAAAAAAATGCTTTCTTTTGTCCTTTGTTGAAAAGTCATCAGGAGTCTTTCCTCATTGTTATCATGTCTACACCAAGAAACTCTCTTTTAATTTGCTGTTTCTAAAGGACTGGGAATTAGAAGCAGACTCCCACATTAAAGTCATTAATGGAGCAAGCATTTATGGAGCTCCTTGTATTTATTACCAATAGTCTGGTGGGTGCTAATGACACAAGTTCCATGAGATGAGGTCTCAGGAATCCAGTTTCACGGAGAGGATGAGTGCAGACAAGGAGGAATTCAATAACGGACTCCAGACCCTCATGCAGATCAGACAAGCTGCCAAGAGGCACAGGAGAGGGAGAAGCTATCTCAGACTGAGAAAATGAGAGTGAAGGGGTCCTGGGAGTGTGACCTCAGCTGGATTTTTAAGCATATATTGAATTTTAAGTAAAAAAAAAGAGGGAGAGAGAGAGAAAGTAAGGACATTACAAAAGAAAAATGCCTGATAGAAGGCATGCAGTATGAAAAGATTATGACTTTAGAAGAACTAGAGAACTTAAAAAATATGAGTCAAATGAGGCTTCTGCAAAACGAACTTTGAGTTAAACCTACAGGGAAAGAGCACGATGATTCGCAAATGGGCCTGCTGACATTGATTTTGGGTTCTCAGAGGCCTGCTTTCTTACTTACTGACTGCTTGTGTTTGAAACTACCATCTAACTGAGCTATAAGAAGGCAAACTGTCATTGCTACATAGACCTATTTTGAATTGTAAATTTTCCTACTAATTAGCCTCAGCTTGCTTGTAAGAACCCATTTACAGCTTCATTTAAAACATATACCAACTTACATGTAACTGCAGCTCCCCAGAAAGAGCTCCAGGAGGACACAGACTTGGCCTTCACCTACAGCCCTGAGACGCTGACTCTTACACAAGTCCCATTTATACAGCTTTCCAACAGGCAAATCATCTATATGTCGATGACCTTCATTTATCCTGCTCATGCAGCACAGGTGAAAGCAAGCCCACTGAAGTCAAGAAGTCCTGCCCTTGCACCTGCTTCCTCCACCTCCCATCTCTATGGCCTACGTGCCCTAGAAATGAGAGTTAAGAATAGTGTACCTATCCCTGCCTTTAGAACCAGATCTGCCTTATCCCAAACATAGTCATGCAAATTTTTCTCCACCAGGACCTTTTCAAATGAAATCAGCATCAGCGGTATTGATGACATTAGAGTATTTGTGCCATCACCTACACCTGGCTTAGTGATTCAAAGTGGAAAATGACAACTTACGGTAATTACTCTAAGGTCCACAGAATTGCCTGGTGAGCTTGTTAAAACGCAGCCCCTGCCCCGCCCCCCACCGCCTGCTGAAGGTTTCTGCTTCAGTAGGTCTGGGATGGGCCCCAAGAATTTACAGTTCTAACAAGTTCAGCGATCCTGATGCTGCAGGTCCAGAGGCCACACCTTGAGAGCTATTGATCTGGAAAAGCAGTCCACCGATACCACATGCAGAAACATAACATCATTGTTATAATTATTGCAATTGCATCTGCTTGCCCTGTGCTGTTATATTTAACTCTATTGGTAAGTGTTTTTACCCCACATAAATCTGCAGTCAGATGTGCAAACAAATGTTTGTTCAGATGAATTATTTAATGAAAACTATAGTTTTATTTACCTTGCTGCTAATTCAAATGAGTTAAAAAAAAAATACACAACACAGAAGGTGTGGGTAACTATAGAGAGTTAGGTTAACACTAGCCACTTGAAAATTACATATTTCAATTTACAACAAATTTCTCTGACCCAAACAGAAATAGTAATTTGCTAAAATTTTAAACAAAATTTGCTATTTAAATAGAAAATCAGACCCATATTTCCAAAGAAACAGCATTTCGATTATAGAATCAAGTTAATGGTTCATAAACTTAGCATGTAGAAGCTGCAAGCTTCCAGAAGACAAACTAGAAAGCAGCTGCTGGGGTACTTCTCCTCCTCTAAGTCTTAATCCCACTGTGAAGAGCCAGTTTGTACTATTTATAATATAAGCATGTCACAGTGTTATTCATTATGAAATGCACTGTTTGTTTTGAAGTTCAAAAGGTGACCTGTGCAGGTCATGGCTCATGAAGTTCTAGAAGTTGGTGAGTTCAATTTTGAGATAAAATGCCAACTCTTGTATATACCATCCTAATAAAATTAGAAATTTGTATTTAGATAGTTGTTGAATGATCTTCCATATTACAATCACAATATCCTCATATAGTATACGAATATATGTGTATATATGTGTGTACACACACACGCACATGCATGCATGCTCAGTCAGTCATGTCTGACTCTTTGCAACCCTCTGAACTATAACCCACCAGGCTCCTCTGTCCATGGGATTTTCCTGGCAAGAATACTGGAGTGAGTTGCCACTTCCTGCTTCAGGGAATCTTCCCAATTCAAGAATCGAACCCTCATCTCCTGTGTCTACTGTTGGTAGGCAGGTTCTTTACCACGGAGCCACTTAGGAAGCCAATATATAGAAAAGTCTAAAGAAAATAAAACAAACGTGCTCCTCTTTTCAAAAAAGTTGATAAATTACAATGCTCACTGATTCTAAGATTTCCTGCACTGAACTTGTTATTAGTCCAAATGGAGTCCACTGAGGTCGCAGTTTCTCAGATGCATACACAGCACTCCATAGATGCATGCAAAGCAAATTACAAAAGAATTTAAAAACCATTATTATAGTACTTTGAGTTACTAAATCTTCACCCCCACCCCCCAAAAAAGGTCAAACAGAAACTCAACAACAACAAAATATTAAGTAAACTATTTCCAAAATTGCAAAAAATTATATATATGTATAATGTAAGATTTCTAACAAGAAAACATCCCTGCAGTTAACTAAAGGAGGCTAAAGTTTTAAAGAACCATGACGAACTCCTATTTACCATGTGTGAAAAAAGCTCCATCAGCGCAGCAGCACCCATTGACACGGCGCCACTTCACAATCAGGTTTGTCAGGGTGAGGCTTCTTCTGAAGCACCTTCTCATCGCAAAATGGAATCCCCTCAGCAGAATCTGTTAGGGAAACCCTTATTTAGAAATTCTGGAAGGGAAGGTTAGAACTGAAGCAGATCCCAGGTGATAAGACTCCTGCCTTCAAAGATCTCACCATTTTAAAGAAGAATTTCACGTTTCATAAAGAAGCAAACAAATGAGACTTTAAAGACCATAAAAAATTCCCTGGATCAGGAGTTCATTCTCTTGTCCCATCAAAAAAGGGAGAGAGACAAAGGTTGCCCCCACAAATGCCGTGTGTGCACAGCACATGTGTGAGCTCGCCTGGCCCTGCTCCACTGTCTCACAGATTGACCCCCATGAACTACAACTCGCGGGCTCCTTTACCAACTGGCTTCTCTCTAGAGCTACATAAAGGGACATGGCAAGACACTGGAGGCCCAAAGAAGGGGTGAAACCCAAGGTCGTTCTTAGCCTCCAGTGATATCTCTAGCAATGGTCTTAGTAACTAACACCCACACACACACCGTGCCAACTATTTCCAACCTACAAAACACAAACCAGATGTTAAAGTACAAATGAACCCAATTAGCTCAACAAATACTAACCTGGTACTTAATACAGCCTTCTATACCAGCAATTTTATATCTTTTGAATGGTAATTGACTGGAACTTGTCTTTTCATATTAAGTGATACTGTTATGAAAATGTGGGCAATATCACATCCAACCAGTCCATCCTAAAGGAGATCAGTCCTGGGTGTTCATTGGAAGGACTGATGCTGAAGCTGAAACTCCAGTACTTTGGCCACCT
>SJYV01036854.1:12686-25279 GCA_006410875.1 Neotragus pygmaeus | reverse complement strand
CTTTTCTCCTTTGCCATTCACTTCTCTTCATATCTCAGCTCTTTGTCAGGCCTCCTCAGAGAACCATTTTGCCTTTTTGCATTTCTTTTTCTAGGCAATGGTTTTGATCACTACCTCCTGTACAGTGTTACAAACCTCTGTCCATAGTTCTTCAGGCCCTCTACTCTTGAATTTGTCAGTTCTACTGCATAATCATAAGGGATTTGAATTAGGTTGTACCTTAATGTCCTAGTGGTTTTCCTTATGTTCTTCAATTTATGTCTGAGTTTGGCAATAAGGAGTTCATGATCTGAGCCATAGTCAGCTCCCAGTCTTTTTTTTTTTTTACTGACCGTGTAGAGCTTCTCCTTCTTTGGCTGCAAATAATATAATTAATATGATTTCAGCACTGATCATCTGGTGATGTCCATATGTAAAGTTGTCTCTTGTGTTGTTGGAAGAGGATGTTTGCTATGAACAGTGCATTTTCTTGACAAATCTCTGTTAATCTCTGTCCTGCTTCATTTTGTACTCCAAGGCCTAATGTGCCTGTTACTCAATGCATCTCTTGTCTTCCTACCTTTGCATCCAGTTCCTTATGAAGAAAAGGACGTTTCTTTTTTCATGTTAGTTCTTGAAGGTCTTACACGTCTCAAAGAACCATTCAGCTTCATCTTCTTCATCTTTAGTGAGTGGTTGGTGCATAGACTTGGATTACTGTGAAGGTGAATTTTTTGCCTTGGAAACTAAGTGTAATCATCATGTCATTTTTGAGATTGCACCCAAGTACAGCAATTTCAGAATCTTTTGTTGACTAAGAGAGCTACTTCTTTTCTTCTAAGGGATTCTTTCCTATAGTAGTAGATATAACGGTCATCTGAATTAAATTTGCCTTTCCCATTCCATTTTAGTTCACTGATTCCTAAATGTCGATGTTGACTTTTGCTGTCTCCTATTTGACCATTTCTAATTTACCCTCATTCATGGACCTAACCTTCCAGATTCCTAGGCAGTACTGTTCTTTATAGGAGCAGACTTTATTTTCACCAACAGATGCATTTACAGTTGGGGGTCGTTTCTGCTTTTGTTCAGCTTCTTAATTCTTTCTGGAGCTATTTCTCTACTCTTTTCCAGTAGCTTATGGGACGCCTAGGAACCTAAGTTCGTTCATTGTTCAGTATCTTATCTTTTTTCCTTTTCATACTGTTCATGGGGTTCTCAAGCAAAGAATGTTGAAGTTGTTTGCAATTCCCTTCTCCAGGGAACTTCATTTTGTTAGAACTCTCCATCATGACCTGTCTGTCTTAGGTGGTCTTACAGGTCATGGCTCATAGTTTCACTGAGTTAGATAAGGCTATGATCCTTGTTATCATTTTTATTAGTTTTCTTTGATTGTGATTTTGACTCTCCTTGCCTTATGAAGATAAGAGTTTCAGGCAACCTTCCTGAAAGGAGGGAATGGCTATAAGAAAAACCAGGTCTTGGTCAAATGGACAGGAAATGCTTGGTAAATCTTTCAGTTCAGTTCAGTCATTCAGTCGTGTCCGACTCTTTGCGACACCATGAATTGCAGCATGCCAGGCCTCCCTGTCCAACAAATCCCGGATTTCACTCAGACTCACGTACATCGAGTCAATGATGCCATCCAGCCATCTCATCCTCTGTTCCTTTCTACTCCTGCCCCAAATCCTTCCCAGCATCAAAGTCTTTTCCAAACAGTCACCTCTGCACATGAGGTGGCAAAAGTACTGAAGTTTNTACATCGAGTCAATGATGCCATCCAGCCATCTCATCCTCTGTTCCTTTCTACTCCTGCCCCAAATCCTTCCCAGCATCAAAGTCTTTTCCAAACAGTCACCTCTGCACATGAGGTGGCAAAAGTACTGAAGTTTCAGCTTTAGCATCGTTCCTTCCAAAGAAATCCCAGGGCTGATCTCCTTCAGAATGGACTGGTTGGATCTCCTTGCAGTCCAAGGGACTCTCAAGAGTCTTCTCCAACACCACAGTTCTAAAGCATCAATTCTTCAGCACTCAGCCTTCTTCACAGTCCAACACTCACATCAATACATGAGCACAGGAAAACCATAGCCTTGACTAGATGTACCTTTGTCGGCACAGTAATGTCTCTGCTTTTCAATATGCTGTCTAAGTTGGTCATAACTTTTCTTCCAAGGAGTAAACATCTTTTAATTTCATGACTGCAATTACCATCTGCAGTGATTTTGGAGCCCCCCCAAAATAAAGTCTGACACTGTTTCCACTGTTTTCCCATCTATTTCCCATGAAGTGAGGGACTGGATCCCATGATCTTCGTTTTCTGAATGTTGAGCTTTAAGCCAGCTTTTTCACTCTTCTCTTTCACTTTCATCGAGAGGCTTTTTAGCTCCTCCTCACTTTCTGCCATAAGGGTGGTGTCATCTGCATATCTGAGGTTATTGATATTTCTCCTGGCAATCTTGATTCCAGCTTGTGTTTCTTCCAGTTCAGCATTTCTCATGGTGTACTCTGCATAGAAGTTAAATAAGCAGGGTGACAATAGACAGCCTTGACATACTCCTTTTCCTATTTGGAACCAGTCTGTTGTTCCATGTCCAGTTCTAACTGTTACTTCCTGACCTGCATACATATTTCTCAAGAAGCACGTCAGGTGGTCTAGTATTCCCATCTCTTTCAGAATTTTCCAGTTTCTTGTGATCCACGCAGTCAAAGGTTTTGGCATAGTCAATAAAGCAGAAATAGATGTTTTTCTGGAGCTCTTTTGCTTTTTCCATGATCCAGCAGATGTTGGCAATTTGATCTATGGTTCCTCTACCTATTCTAAAACAAGCTTGAACATTAGGAAGTTCATGGTTCATGTATTGCAGAAGCCTGGATTGGAGACTTTTGAGCATTACTTTACTAGGATGTGAGGTGAGTGCAATTGTGCAGTAGTTTGAGCATTCTATGGCATTTCCTTTCTTTGGGGTTGGGATGAAAACTGACCTTTTCCAGTACAGTGGCGACTGCTGAGTATTCCAAGTTTGCTGAAATATTGAGTACAGCACTTTCACAGCATCATCCTTCAGGATTTGAAATAGCTCAACTGGAATTCCATCACCTCCACTAGCTTTGTTCGTAGTGAGGCATTCTAAGGCCCACTTGACTTCACATTCCAGGATGTCTGCCTCTAGATGAGTGAACACACCATTGTGATTATCTGGGTCACAAAAGATCTTTTTTGTACACTTCTGTGTATTCTTGCCACCTCTACTTAATATCGTCTGCTTCTGTTAGGTCCATACCATTTCTTTCCTTTATCGAGCCCAACTTTGCATGAAATGTTCCCTTGGTATCTTTGATTTTCTTAAAGAGATCTCTAGTTTATCCCATTCTGTTCTTTTTCTCTATTTCTTTAATCCGATTTTATTCTGATGCAGGGGGAGCTGCTCCCTCCGTGTAAATTGGCCTGAGGCATCCCAGTACTTTGGCCTGAGACATCACAGTCCTAGACTGTGTAGTCTCTATGGTAGACTATAGGCTCTGGCATTTGCTATGACCACTGCATTTTCTTGGAAAAACTCTATTAGTTCTTGTCCTGCTTCATTCTGCATTCCAAGCCCAAATTTGCCTTTTACTCCAGGTGTTTCTTGACTTCTTACTTTTGCATTCCAGTCTGCTATAATGAAACGGACATCTTACTTGGGTGTCAGTTCTAAAAGGTCTTGTAGGTCTTCCTAGAACCATTCAACCTCAGCGTCTTCAGTGTTACTGGTTGGGGCATAGACTTGGATTACCATGATATTGAATGGTTTGACTTGGAGATGAACAGAGATCATTCTGTCTTTTTTGACATCCAAGTACTATATTTCAGGCTCTTTTGTTGACCATGAAGGCTACTCCATTTCTTCTGAGGGATTCCTGCCCGCAGTAGTAGATATAATGGTCATCTGAGTTAAATTCATCCATCCTAGTTCATTTTAGTTCGCTGATCCCTAGAATGTCAACATTCACTCTTGTCATCTCTTGTTTGACCACTTCCAATTTGCCTTCATTCATGGACCTGACATTCCAGGATCCTATGCAATAATGCTCTTTACAGCATAGGACGTTGCTTCTATCACTAGTCACATCCACAGCTGGGTATTGTTTTTGCTTTGGCTCCATCCCTTCATTCTTTCTGGAGTTATTACTCCACTGATCTCTAGTAGCATATTGGGCACCTACTGACCTGGGGAGTTTCTCTTTTGGTATCTTATCATTTTGCCTTTTCATACTGTTCAAGTGATTCTCAAGGCAAGAATACTGAAGTGGTTTGCCACTCCCTTCTCCCATGGACCACATTCTGTCAGACCTCTCCACCATGACCTGCCTGTCTTGTGTGGCCACGCAGGCATGGCTTAATTTCATTGAGTTAGACAAGGCTGTGGTCCTAGTGTAATTAGATTGACTAGTTTCCTGTGAGTGTGGTTTCAGTTTGTCTGCCTTGTGATGCCCTCTTGCAAGACCTACCATCTTACTTGGGTTTCTCTTACCTTGGGCTTGGGGTATCTCTTCACGGCTGCTCCATCAAAGCACAGCCACTGCTTCTTACCTTGGATAAGGGGTATCTCCTCACCGTCACCCTTCCTGACCATCAACGTGGGGTAGCTCCTCTAGGCCCTCCTGTGCCTGCACTGCCACTGCTCCATGGACTTGGGGTTGCTCTTCCCGGCTGCCACACCACAAGAGAGAACTTTTCACATGAACATCATCAGATGGTCAACACCAAAATCAGATTGACTATATTATTTGTATCCGAAGATGCAGAAGCTCTATACAGTCAACAAACAAAAGACCAGGAGCTGACTGTGGCTCAGATCATGAACTCCTTATTACCAAATTCAGATTTAAATTGAATGAAGTAGGGGAAACCACTAGACCATTCAGGTATGACTTAAATCAAATCCCTTATGATTTTACAGTGGAAGTGAGAAATAGATTTAAGGGCCTAGATCTGATAAATAGAGTGCCTGATGAACTATGGATGGAGGTTCGTGACATTGTACAGGAGATAGGGATCAAGACCATCGCCATGGAAAATAAATGCAAAAAAGCAAAATGGCTGTCTGGGGAGGCCTTACAAACAGCTGTGAAAAGAAGAGAGGCGAAAAGCAAAGGAGAAAAGGAAAGATATAAGCATCTGAATGCAGAGTTCCAAAGAATAGCAAGANATAGGGATCAAGACCATCGCCATGGAAAATAAATGCAAAAAAGCAAAATGGCTGTCTGGGGAGGCCTTACAAACAGCTGTGAAAAGAAGAGAGGCGAAAAGCAAAGGAGAAAAGGAAAGATATAAGCATCTGAATGCAGAGTTCCAAAGAATAGCAAGAAGAGATAAGAAAGCCTTCTTTAGCAATCAACGCAAAGAAATAAAACAAAAGAACAGAATGGGAAAAACTAGAGATTTCTTCAAGAAAAGTACACATATCAAAGGAACATTTCATGCAAAGATGGGTGTGATAAAGGACAGAAATGGCACGGACCTAAAAAAATCAGAAGATATTAAGAAGAGGTGGCAAGAATACACAGAAGAACTGTACAAAAAAAGTCTTTATGACCTGGATAGTCACGATGGTGTGATGACTCATGTAGAGTCAGACACCCAGGAATGTGAAGTCAAGTGGGCCTTAGAAAGCATCATTACGAACAAAGCTAGTGGAGGTTNAAGAATACACAGAAGAACTGTACAAAAAAAGTCTTTATGACCTGGATAGTCACGATGGTGTGATGACTCATGTAGAGTCAGACACCCAGGAATGTGAAGTCAAGTGGGCCTTAGAAAGCATCATTACGAACAAAGCTAGTGGAGGTTATGGAATTCCAGTTAAGCTATTTCAAATCCTGAAAGATGATGCTGTGAAAGTGCTGCACTCAATATGCCAGCACTCAATATGCCAGCAAATTTGGAAAACTCAGCAGTGGCCACTGGACTGAAAAGTTCAATTTTCATTCCAGTCCCAAAGAAAGGCAATGCCAAAGAATGCTCAGACTCCCGCACAACTGCACTCTTCTCAAATGCTAGCAAATTAATGCTCAAAATTCTCCAAGCCAGGCTTCAGCAATACACAAACTATGAACTTCCTGATATTCAAGCTGGTTTTAGAAAAGGCAGAGGAACCAGAGATCAAATTACCAACATCCTATGGATCATGGAAAAAGCAAGAGAGTTCCAGAAAAACATCAATTTCTGCTTTATTGACTGTGCCAAAGCCTTTGACNGTTGGACTGTGAAGAAGGCTGAGCACTGAAGAATTGATGCTTTTGAACTGTGGTATTGCAGAAGACTCTTGAGAGTCCCTTGGACTGCAAGGAGATCCAACCAGTCCATTCTGAAGGAGATCAGCCCTGGGATTTCTTTGGAAGGAATGATGCTAAAGTTGAAACTCCAGTAGTTTGGCCACCTCATGTGAAGAGTTGACTCATTGGAAAAGACTCTGATGCTGGGAGGGATTGAGGGCAGGAGGAGAAGGGGACAATAGAGGATTAGATGCCTGGATGACATCACGGACTCGATGGATGTGAATCTGAGTGAACTACAGGAGTTGGTGATGGACAGGGAGGCCTGGGGTGCTGTAATTCATGGGGTTGCAAACATTCGGACATGACTGAGTGACTGAACTGAGCTAATATTCTCCGGTGGGGGTGTTTTTAACCTCCTCCAAAAGGACTTATACTAGCACCTCCTGCCTCTCAGAACTGCTTCTGCCTGTGCCACTGATCCCTTGGCAGGTACAGTAGACTGAGGCCTCTGCTTCTGCTGCTGCTGCTGCTAAGTCACTTCAGTCGTGTCCGACTCTGTGGGACCACATGGACTGCAGCCTACCAGGCTCCTCCATCCACTGGATTTTCCAGACAAGAGTACTGGAGTGGGGCGCCATTGCCTTCTCTACATACCTCTTCTAGAGACTCCCAAACACTCACAGGCAAATCTGGTCAGTCCCTTGTGGAGTCAATGTTTCTTTAGCCTGGGTCCTGGTGCACATAATATTTTGTTTGTGCCCTCCAAGAATCTTTGTTTCCCCAGTCCTGTGAAAGTCCTATAATCAAATCCCACCGACCTTCCAAGTCAGATTCCCTAGGGATTCCCACTCCCTTTGCCCTATTTCCAGTTTAGGAAGACAGTTATGGGGACTAGAACTTTTGAAACAGTGGGAAAAGTTATTTTGTATAATTATTCTCCAGTTTGTGAATCACCAATTTGGTGGCTCTATGGTGTGACTAAAGTTGACCTGCTCCAAGAGGACTTATGCCACACACTGTACCTGCCAGACTGCTGGTACCAGTGCCACTCTCCCTGTGGCAGGGCACTGCTGACCCATGCCTGTGCAGTTCAATTCAGTTAAATTGCTCAGTCGTGTCTGATTATTTGTGACCCCATGGATTACAGCACACCAGACTGTACATGTCCAGGCTTCCCTGTCCATCACCACCAACACCCAGAGTTTGCTTAAACTCATGTCCATATAGTCAGTGATGCTATCCAACTATCTCATCCTCTGCCATCCCTTTATCCTGTTGCCTTCAATCTTTCCCAGTATCAGGTTATTTTCCAAAGAGCAGTCTCCTATTATCAGGTGACCAAAGTATTGGTGTTTCAGCTTCAGCATCAGTCCTTCCAATGAATATTCAAGATTGATTTCCTTTAGGATTGACTGGTTTGACCTCCTTACTGCACAAGGGACTCTCAATGATCTTCTCCAACACCACAGTTCAAAACCATCAATTCTTTGGCTCTCAGCTTTCTTTATTGTCCAATTCGCACATCCACACATGAATACTGGTAAAAAACATAGTTTTGACTAGACAAACCTTTGCCAGCAAAGCAACGTTTCTGCTTTTTAAGATGCTGTTTAAGTTGCTCATAGCTTTTCTTTCAAGGAGCAAGTGTTTTTTAATTTCATAGCTGCAGTCACCATTTGCAGTGGTATTGAGGCAAAAAAAAAAAAAAAGTCTGTCACTGTTTCCACTGGTTCCTCATTTCTTTGCCTTGTAGTGATAGGATTGGATGCTATGATCTTTTTTTTATGCATGTTTTGAAGTTTTAAGCCAGTTTTTTCACTATGCTGTTTCAGCAACAAGCTCGTTAGTTCTTCTTAACTTTCTGCCATAAGTGTGGTGTCATCTGCATATCTGAGTTTTTTGATATTTCTCTCAGCAATATCAGATTGATTCCAGCTTGTGCTTCATCCATCCTGGAATTGTGCATGATTTACTCTGCACATAATTTAAATAACCAAGGTGAAAATATACAACCTACACATACTCCTTTCCCAATTTCTGTTCAATTCTGTCGCTCAGTAATGTCCGACTGTCTGCAAACCCATGAATTGAAGCATGCCAGGCCTCCCTGTCCATCACCATCTCTCAGAGTTCACTCAAACTCACATCCATCAAGTCAGTGATGCCATCCAGGTATCTCCTCTTCTGTCGTCCCCATCTCCTCCTGCCCTCAATCCCTCCCAGCATCAGAATCTTTTCCAATGAGTCAACTCTATGCATGAGGTGCCCAAAGTACTGGAGTTTCAACTTTAGCATCAGTCCTTCCAAACAACACCCAGGGCTGATCTCCTTCAGAATGGACTGGTTGGATCTCCTTGCAGTCCAAGAGACTCTCAAGAGTCTTCTCCAACACCAAAGTTCAAAAGCATCAATTCTTTGGCACTCAGCTTTATTCACAGTCCAACTTTCACAACCATATATGACGACCAGAAAAACCATAGCCTTGACCAGACGGACATTTGTTGGCAAAGTAATGTCTCTGCTTCTGAATATGCTATCAAGGTTGGTCAAAACTTTCCTTTCAAGGGGTAAGCGTCTTTTAATTTCATGGCTGCAGTCACCATCTACAATGATTTTGGAGGTAAAAAAATTAAAGTCTGACACACTGTTTCCACTGTTTCCCCTTCTATTTCCCATGAAGTGATGGGACCAGATACCATGATTTTTGTTTTCTGAATGTTGAGCTTAAAGTCAACTTTTTCACTCTCCTCTTTCACTTTCATCAAGAGGCTTTTTAGCCCGTCTTCACTTTCTGCCATAAGGGTGGTGTCATCTGCATCTGTGAGGTTATTGATATTTCTCCCAGCAATCTTGATTCCAGCTTGTGTTTCTTCCAGTCCAGCATTTCTCATGATGCACTCTGCATATAAGTTAAATAAACAGGGTGACAATAGACAGCCTCGATGTTCTCCTTTTCTTATTTGGAACTACTCTGTTGTTCCATGTCCTGATCTAACTGCTGCTTCCTGACCTGCATATAGATTTCTCAAGTTGGAACCAGTCTATTTTTTCATGTCCAGTTCTAACTGCTGCTTCTTAACTGCACACAGGTTTCTCAGGAGGCAGGTAAGGTGTTCTGATGTTCTTATCTGTTGAAGAATTTTCTTCAATTTGTTGTGATCCATGCGGTCAAAGGCTTTGGTATAGTCAATAAAGCAGAAATGGATGTTTTTCTGGAACTCTCTTGTTCTTTTTTGATGATCCAACAGATCACTTTGACCTCTGGTTTTTCTGATTTTTCTAAATCCAGTTTGAAAATCTGGAAGTTGTAGTTCATGTACTATTGAAGGTTGGCTTGGAGAATTTTGAGCATTACTTTTCCGGAGATCCTCAAGTATCTGAAGGTCTGCTCAGTCTGTTGTGGAGGTAACTGCTCTTTTCTCTGATTCCTACTGTGCCCCAAATTTTGTTTGTGCCCTCCAAGAGTCTCTGTTGGGCATGAGGTTTGATTTTAAATGTGATTGCATCCTGCCTATTTCTTTTTGTGGCCTTGGTGGCTCAGATGGTAAAGAGTCTGCCTGCAATGTAGGAGACCTAGATTTAATATCTGGGTCAGGAAGTTCCCCAGGAGAAGGAAATGGCAAATCACTCCAGCATTCTTGCCTGGAAAATACCTTGGATACAGGAACCTAGCAGGCTACAGTCCATGGGGTTTCAGAGTCAGACACGACTGAGTGACTAACATTTTATTGTCTAGTTACAGCTTCACCTTTGTCATTGGATGTGGAGTATCTTTTTTAGGTGGGTCCCAGCATCCTCCTATCAATTTTGTTCAGCAGGTAGTTGTAATTTTGGTGTTCTTGCAGAAGATGAGCACTCATCCTTCTACTCCACCATCTTGGAGTTGTAGATTAATTGACCAGGTAAACATGGGTGGACTTTCCATTCTGTTCTGTTGATCTATGTGTCTGATTTTGTCCCTAATGATACAAATTATTTTAATTATTATAATTGTAGCATAGTTTGAAATCAGGGAGCATTATTCCTAGAGCTTTATCCTTATTTCTCAAGATGCTTTTTATTGTTTAGGATCATTGGGGTTCCATCCAAATTTTAAAATTTTGTATTGGCTTTTTGAAAAATGCCATGGCTATTTTGATAGAAATTGCATTGATCTATACCTTTAGGTAGCATGATTATTTTAACAATATTCTTTTTATTCATGAACACAGTATATCTTTCCATTTTTGTGACATATTCCATTTATTTCATCATTGTCTTAGACTTTCCTAAATATAAGTTTTTTATGTTCTTGGTTAGATTTATTCCTAAGTGTTTTATTCTTTTTGATGCATTTGTAAATGAGAAAGTTTTTTTTTTTTTAATTTCTCCTTCTGATAGTTCATTGTTAGTGTATAGAAATGCAACAGATTTCTGAATATTGATCTTGTATTCAGTAACTTTACTGAATTAATTTATTAGTTCTGATATATTTTTGATGTTGTTTGAAAAGTATTTTTATATAGTATTATGTCATCTGTAAACAGTGACAGTTTTATTTTTTTGGAATATTTTAATCATTTTCCTGTCTGACTTCTGTGGCTAGATATTCTAATATCATGTTGAATAAAAGTAGCAAGAGTGGTCAAACTTGTCTTACATCTGTTATTAGAGGAAGCACTTCAAGACTGTAGAACGCACTTTTGGACTCTGATGAAGAGGGAGAGGGTGGGATGATTTGGGAGAATGGCATTGAAACATGTATACTTTCATGTAAGAAATGAAGTGCCAGACCGTGTTCGATATAGGACACAGGATGCTTAGGGCTGGTGCACGGGGATGATCCAGAAAGAGGATATAGGGTGCGAGAGGGGAGGGGGATTCAGGATTGGGAGCTTGTATACATCCGTGGTGGATTCATGTCAATGTATGGCAAAACCAAAATGGTATTGTAAAGTAAAATGAACTAAAAAAAAAAAAAAAGATTTTCAGTGTTGTATATGATGTTGGCTATAGGTTTCTCATATATGCAATTTATTGTTGATGCTGCCCATACTTCTTTTTCTTTTCATATATATATATGTATATTCCTTTATTCCTTTATTGTTCTTTGATTTTTTACTTTATAATATAGTATTGTTTTTTGCCATATATCAATATGAATCTGCCATGGATGTACACATGTTCCCAATCCTGAACCCACCTCCCTCCCCATATGATCCCTCTGGGTCATAGCAGTGCACCAGCCCCAAGCATCCTGTATCCTGTATCAAAGCTACATCAGTGATTCATTTCATATATGGTATTATACATGTTTCAATACCATTCTCTCAAATCAACCCACCCTCTCCCTCTCCCACAGAGTCCAAAAGACTGTTCTATGCATCTGTGTCTCTTGCTGTCTTGCAAACAGGGTTATCATTATCATATTTCTAAATGTCATATATATGTGTTAGTATACTGTATTAGTGTTTTTCTTTCTGGCTTACTTCACTCTGTATAATTGGCTGCAGTTTCATCCATCTCATTAGAACTGATTCAAATGTATTCTTTTTAATGGCTGTGTAATACGCCATTGTGTATATGTACAACAACTTTCTTATCCACTCATCTGTTGGTGGACATCTAGGTTGCTTCCATGTCCAGGCAATTATAAACAGTGCTGAGATGAACATTGGGGTACACGTGTCTCTCAATTCTGGTTTCCTTGGTGTGTATGCCCAGCAGTGGGATTGCTGGGTCATAAGGTAGTTCTAGTTCCAGTGTTTTAAGAAATCTCCACACTGTTCTCCATAGTGGCTGAATTTGTTGCATCCCCACCAAGAATGTAAGAGGGTTCCCTTTTATCCACACCCTCTCCAGCATTTATTGCTTGTAGACTTTTTGATTGCAGCCATTCTGACTGGCATGAAATGGTACCTCATAGTGATTTTGATTTGCATTTCTCTAATAATGAGTGATTTTTAGCATCTTTTCATGTGTTTGTAAACCATCTGTATGTCTTCTTTGGAGAAATGTCTATTTAGTTCTTTGGCCCATTTTTTGATTGGGTCATTTATTTTTCTGGAATTGAGCTGCAGGAGTTGCTTGTATATTTTTGAGATTAGTTGTTTGTCAGTTGCTTCATTTGCTATTATTTTCTCCCATTCTGAAGACTGTCTTTTCACCTTATTTATAGTTTCCTTAGTTGTGCAGACGCTTTTAAGTTTAATTAGGTCCATTTGTTTATTTTTGCTTTTATTTCCAGTATTCTGGGAGGTGGGTCATAGAGATAAGATAAGGTGTCCATAGGTGTGTGGATTTATCTCTGGGCTTTCTATTTCATTCCATTGATCTATATTTCTGTCTTTGTGCAGTACCATACTGTCTTGATGACT